>VWZK01007386.1:0-22134 GCA_013396935.1 Baryphthengus martii
AGGTGCTCCAGCCCCTGATCATCTTTGTGACCCTCCTGTGGACTCGTTCCAACAGATCTATGTCCCTCTTATAGTGGGGACACCAGAACTGGATGCAATATTTGAGGTGGGGTCTCACAAGACCAGAGTAAAGGGGGAGAATCACCTCTCTTGATCTGCTGGCCACACTCCTCTTGATGCATCCTAGGATACGGTTGGCTTTCTCGGCTGCACGAGCGCACTGCCAGCTCATGCTGAGCTTCTCGTCAAAATGTACTGGACTAACACTCACTTTTCTAATGAGACTTCGGTGTGAGAAAAGTGATGGCAGAGTTGCTTAAAAGTATTTTTTGACCTTGCTCTGCTCTGAACTGATTATTGAAAAATTCTGCTGGCACTTCCTGGAAGTTCCCAGACACTGGCTGGCAAAGATGAAAGATGTCAGAAGGAAAATAAGTGTCAGTCCCTTACATATCTCTCCACTTTTAAAGCAATTACCAATTTAATAAACATAGATTTCAAGGAAAGAGATAAGATTCTGGCTTCAGGCCTTCAGTCTGAAGGCACTGCTGGTTTTAGTGACTATTCCCTAGTTTTTATACGTTATTGAAAGGTTCTGACCTTCCATGTTTTCATGCCCTGGAGAAGACTTTGCGCAGCTAGCTAATCCAATGGACTTGTGCATTTGGAACACAATGTAGAATTGAAAAAAACCCTTGGTTTCTGGTACAAAAGAGCTGCCAGCAAAGCCTGACACCCTCTTGCCACTCTACTCATTCCTCTGGTGATTCTCTACATAGGTCTGTCTCCAAGTACTTCAGCATACTAGTTCCATTTAATGTTGCAAATACAGTAGTCCACTGAGAGATGAGACAACTGTGGGAAGCGATTCAGATGAAGCCTATCTGATCTGCTCCAAAGGTGTACCCCTGGTTCCATTTAATGTTGCAAATACACATATGGCATTTTTATATCATATGTAAATTAAAAAAAAAAAAAAATACAATGTCAAGAGCACTGGAACCATTCAGCCTGTAGCCCCATTTCGCTGGAAGAGGAGAATCTTGAAAACCACAGACTGACAACTACATCTCATTAAAGGATCCAAAGTAGGCACAGAAGTTTCCTTAAATGCTTCAAGTTTTAACGATCAGGTGTTCTTCATCTGCAGTCTTGGCTTTTAGACTAGAAACAATTTGAGAAGAGCTGGGTGGAAGGTATAGGCTAATTGGCTGGGAAATATCATAGTTGGCAGTGATGTGCCAAGCCGGTCCAAACTTCCCAAAGGAGAGCCTGGACGTACAGCACTTCAGCTCCTCTCCTCAGAGACCACAGGTTACGTGCACATGTGAGTTGATGCTACTGTGTATATAATGCTGAAACTCAGATCAGCCAACAGTGCAGGCACACCTTAAGAAAATATGCATTTCTCATAAAATCACTTGCCTCATCCATACTTGTTGAGGTCAAGAACCCTATGGACTTCAGCAGGTTTGACACTAGAGGCAACACTTTGCAAATAACTTGCAGACAGGATAAGACGGCAAATTTTAGCATATCCACAATGACATAAATGTGTGACAGTATGAGTTACACCTAAGGAGAGAAAGATGTATGCTTGGAGACTTGCATAAAAATGTTTAGTCAAAAAGAATGAGAAAGTGTGATATTTTAAGAACTTACGCTAAGAAAAACGTATTTTAAAGTCTCAGCTCCTACTCCCTGGGTAGTATTATATGTTGTTTTAAACTTCTTTGTCCTGAATTTAGGTTAAAAAAAATGATATTTGGACTACTAGTACTACTCTAAGAGTTTAAAGTGTTTAATGTGTTTCTCTGTAGCTGCAACACAGTAATATTTTGTTTTTAAAACTGGGCAAATTTCCCTTTTAAACCAAAATTAATGTAGCACATCAACTGTAATTTTTCAATGATCCCTATCCATTTGAATGAATGCTACTTTACCAAAAAGCCCAGTGGAGTCAGTCAGTCTACATATCATTAAACTCACCATTTTTCATCGGATGCCATAAGGCCTGTGTGGACCTACTCTGCTCAAAGCTCTTTGGCTGACCCAATTTTAACAAAATACCACTTTTTCTTTCAAAGATCACATTGCTCTGACTCTCAAAAATTGGAATGTCTAGCTGGATATTTTATTTTGCATTGTACGTTATACATATGATTGGCAAACCTCAGAAGGTATCTCACATGTTGCTGCAGTGATGATCAACAGTGTAATTTTAAAATTAGATTTATTCATTATGGGTTTAATTCACTTTTCTCTGAATAAAGGCAGAGTAAATCAACTTATACAGCCTTAAGAGCAAAATATAACTCTTCTGGAGCAAGAGACAGAGTAAAGTTATACATCAGACCTCCATGGTCATAAGGCTGGAGAGCGGACCAGCAGAGAGGGACCTGGGAGTACTGGTTGACAACCAGTTGAGCATGAGCCAGCAGTGTGCCCAGGTGGCATGGAAGGCTAATGGCATTCTAGCTTGTATCAGGAACAGTGTGGCCAGCAGGACTAGGGATGTGATTCTCTCCCTGTACTTGGCACTGGTGAGGCCTCACCTCAAGTACTGTGTACAGTTCTGGGCCCCTCCCTTCAAAAAAGACATTGAGGTGCTGGAGCGGGTCCAGAGGAGAGCAATGAGGCTGGTGAAGGGACCAGAGGGAAAGTCTTATGAGGAGAGGCTGAGGGAGCTGGGGTTGTTCAGCCTGGAGAAGAGGAGACTCAGGGGAGACTTTATCACTCTCTACAACTATCTGAAGGGAGGTTGTAGTCAGGTGGGAGTTGGGCTCTTCTCCCAAGGCAAGTAATGACAGGACGAGAGGGCATGGAGTGAAGCTGTGCCAGGGGAGGTTTAGGTAGGATGTTAGGAAGCACTTCCTCACGGAAAGGGTAATCAGACATTGGAATGAACTGCCCAGCTAAGTCACCATCCAGGTGGAGTCACCATCCCTGGAGGTGGCACTTAGTGCCATGGTCTAGCTTATGTGGTGGTGTTAGCTCATAGGCTGGACTTGATTATCTCAGAGGTCTTTTCCAGCCTCAATAATTCTGTGATTCTAAGGCTGAGGTTCAGAATAGAATGGGCAACCCCTGTGGCCATATAGCTTGGATGCAGAATGAAGTGACTTGCTCCCCTGCAGACTACATTTCTGTTTCTTCAGCATTACCCTAGTTGTGGTAGCTTGGTTTATTTTTGAGACAGCTTGTCCATCTCTCAAGCATATCCAGTTATCAATATCTTTTCCACTTGTAAAGGAAAATTGAGAAGGCACAAACAGATCGCTCTTGTTCAGAAACTGTTGTCTCGTGCTGTAGATATTTTTTAAGCAGTGTATCACAGAATCATAGAATGCTTGAGATTGGCAGGGACCTATAGATATCACCTGGTCCAACGCCCCTACTCAAGTAAGGCCACCTGGAGCCACTTGCCCTATTACTTAAGATAACCCCTGTTACACTGAGCCAAAAAGAACTCTAACCAACAGACATTTTGATCACACAGACATTTACAGTCCCAATATTATTTCCCGTATTTTACCTTTGATTCAAAAAATTAAAAGAATTATATGCAAGTGAAAGATGACCTTCCTACAAATATTTCATTTTACAGAATGAGAGATATCTGCCAAAGATGTAGCATCATGAGAAAAGTTTAAAACTAGCAGCTTGTTAATGCAGCTATGGATTTGGTATTTATAAAAGCATATATAAAATCCACAGTTTGTATATATATATGATAATACAAACAGCACTGCATAGATCTTTATAATCAGGAAAAAAAATTAAATTGTTTCTTTAAACTGTAATCGTGTTTCTTCTGGAGCAATTTGGATTAAATCTGTCTCTATTTAAGTACGCAGAACACTCTGTTTTCTGAAACAATTAATTTACCCTGGAAAACTCCTAAGTGAAGCTACTGGCTAACATTTAGCAAATCACTCATTACAGAGTCCAATGTTTAAAATATGGAAACAAAGCAAGGACAAGATTTAATACTGCTCATATTTCTATTCTGATTTAAACACTTTACACCTCACACGTAAACTTCATATGGATTACCTACAGACTAGACTATGGACTAGTATATGCTCATTCACAAGCGTGAATACACAAGGTGAAAACCAAACAAAAGTAATAATACAGATACGCACAAACGGACTTTGATCCCTAATCTTTTAGCTACAAACAAGGGGTGTCTAGGATAACCGCTCATATGCTTTTTTCTAGATAGCATATTCTGATTTTATAGCTCAATACATGACTACATCCAGTGGGCCTTATAAAATCCTAACTAGTTTTGCCAATCTTAACTTTACAGAGCCTTATTTTTCTCATAGTTTCACACACCTCCTAACCTCCCATGTCGCTTTATTTCCCTAGTTTTCTTTGAATTGTCACAAGATTGGCATCCACAGCACTCCAGAGCTTAGGCAAACAGAAAGCCTTCTATTTCCATCTGAACGGGGCTTCTAGTTATCGACAGATAAAAGTGAGTGAAACTGGATTGTTTCCTAAAATAATGCACCACAGCAAAGTTTCCAGTCCTGGAAACACGGTTCATGTGGCTAAATTTAAGCACATGAGCGATTCCCCTGAAGGGAAGGAAGTTACTCATATGCTCTGTGTTGAGCTTGTGCCTTGAGGCTCTAGGACCTTAGTGCCACAGACCTTTGCTGTTACTGGCAATATCAGCAAAAGCAGTTTTCGCCCACATTTTGTTTTTTCCTGTCCCACATTGCCGCCTCATGCAGAACTGTGCATGACTAAAGGAGCAAGCTGAGTTTAAATCAGTTCTGCCCGGGAGAAAGGTTGCATGGATAACCCAGATAAGTGGCGCCTAGCCTCGCAGAAAACACTCCAAGTGCAAGTGAGAAGAGCTGTTACCCATCATTTCTCTTCTCTGTTCCTCTCTGACAGAGGTTGCCAGCCAAAGCTAGAAAAACTCAGCTCTTCTTTAAAAGCCGCTGTTTACAATCCAGTCTATTACAAAAACCCAAAATACCCAGAGTTGAAGACGGTCATGGTTCAAGGGGATGTCCCAGAAGTTTTTTCACCTGCACTCAAAGTGCCACAGGGAGAGGAAGGGCTGCACAGCCCGGGGAAGCAGGGGGAGCATTACGAGGCACTGCCAGCTATGAGTTAAAGCTTTGAGGTTTCATTAGATGAAGCTCTCTGGGTAGTACTTCACTAAGGCTGCAACCAAGAGACTGCACTTCACTGGCACAACTGACAAGACTGATGAGATAGTGTCACTGAGTTATTTGTTTGGGAGATGCATGTGACTTGTCCATCTGCATGAAAAACATATACTAAGGTCTTTTAGTGAGGACTCACATGCAATGTCTGATAAGAGAACAAATTGCTTTATTATGTCTGCCATGATAACTTAGAGAGGTTGTCGAGATCAGACTGTGTCAGTTGCATAGATTTTTATTTTTTTTTTTGTGATTCCTCTGAAAACTGACAAAAGAAACACAGCAAAGCTGCAATGAAACAGTCGATGGCTTTTGTGTTTCGACATTACTTTACTCTGCCTTTGGGATGACGAACTTTCTCACACATTTGATTGATGTAACTAGCTTAGCTGGTTAATCACTTTGCCTCCTAGCAGTTCCTTCCTGCTTACATCCAAGGAAACAGTCAATTAGGACTATAATTAATTTTCCTTTCATGATGGGGTAAATTTGGAAGGTTGTGACCATATGAATGCAGGCAGTGCAGCTGGTTAATCTGCAACCCTGAGTCTCATGCTGCTAATGAACGAACTACCACTATTGTACTTCAAACAGGCAAAACACTCAAATCCTCTACAGTTTGTCTGGATACCTACAAAATAGCACATGAAGTAAACACAACATTTAATCAGGCAGTTGCACTGAAAGACTATGAATGTGATTTTATGTCAAAGATGTATTAATGGATAGCTCAATAGAAACCATCAGAAACTACCAGATAAATCGAGGTACTGGAAACTAGTTAACCAAGATTAAACGCATGCAACAACTGAGTGGTGCACAGCTAGAGAAATAGGAGTAAAATGTTTAGCACAAAGATAACAAAGAAAAGCCTTATCTGTGTGTAATGCAGATTTCTCCACCATGACTTTTTTACCATCTAAACTAGTTGTTCTAAAATAAACTCCACGACCACAACAGACCTTTGAAAAGCAGAAATTCAATCAGGGAAGCTGCAACCACAGGCTGTTCAAAAGTCAGTCTACACAGCTATCGCAAGCCTTTCTCACCTTCAACTAGAAGCGTTCAGCAAACATGTAAGGAGGAATTCAGAGAATATTTTACTAGGTTGACCGCATTCTTATCATTTCCAATGATTTCTCTCCATTACAGCCCAATAACATTGACTTTACAAAATACATTCTCCAAGGTATTGCGAGTTTGGGGATTGAAAGGTTATTTTTGTGAAGTAGTTTCTGAAAACATCTTCTAACCACCTAAAAGTTATTCTGGATGGTCAAATCATGTGAAATTTGTAACACTTAAATGATTTAATATATTTTTATACTGAGCATAATTTTCTACTTAAATCTGGTAAAGGCAAGAGACAGAGGCAGATTAGCAAACTAGTGGGAATAAACTTCTGAAGTTACAAGTGAGCTAAAAAAGATACCTTAATTAAAAATTTTTGGAATGACTGAAGAGGTGATACTGAGCTCCATGTATACAAATCTGCTCTCAGAGCTACAGATCTGGATCAGACTTCAGATTGAGAGGTTTAGTTTACTGCCTAGATCAGTGGCAGAGCAATTCCATGAAATTACCACAATTCAAGAGAGACACATGAAAAATCTTAACCCCTGTTTTCCTTAAGCCTTAAAAATGGTAGAATTTACATACTTTAATTACGTCTGTACTTCACTCCTTGTAACATTCTAAATGGAAGTATTATTGTAACTTAATCTAAATCAGCATTACCTCCAGACACTGTTTCTCTCTTTTTTTTTTTTTAAAGAAAAAAAGAGGCAGTGTGAAAGGAAAAATTGCTAACAAATGTGCTAAGTAACAAAGCAGTTCCCTATGGCTCAGCATTATTTACATGAAAACATCAAATGGGTACTTAAAATAATGATAATAGTGGCTAGTAATTTGATCACAGATTCCAGATGATTTCCAATGTTTAAGGCATTAACCACAATAAAGTTTGATTTATTATTACAGTTCCTCTATTTATTCTCTCATGAATGGAATAAAACTGTGTTACAAAGGAATAGCTAAGGAACATAATATTGACCTGTTATTACCCTACAAGTGTATAAATGTATAAACCCAGAAAAGCACCAGAGGTATTTTCAATTAAAATTCAAAATATTTAGTTTCAATCATATAGTATTTTAAATAACCACTCTGAAAAGAAAATTAAATTAACCTCAGGTCAATTTATTTTTTTTTTCTTTTTTCTTCAAATCACCAAACAGATGTCCCAATGAAATTTGCCATTATTCTTTCCAGAAGGAGACCAGCCATGATTTTTCCAATAACTTTAACAGAATTCACTCCAATTCTGTTTTCCTGGACAATGTACTAGGAAAAAATGGGAAATTGCTTTCCTGAACACTTCTTATGAGGAAAATTATGTTGTTAGTCTTCACTAATACAATAACAGATTGAGCAGCAAGCACCATACTCTGCAGGCTATTACACTCAATGAATTTGTTCTTTACTTCTCTTAAAACTTCTAGGTGATTGCAAAGACGAGAATTTTAGCAGGGTATCAAACAAAAGGTAGTGTTGTATAGTTAGGTCCTCACAAATACAAACTATCAATTAGTACATCTAAATAGAAAAGTGTCTCAGTGTCTAATCAGTGCATACTACTTCGGTTTAACTGTTCCTCAAATTTTTCTGTCTGCATTTTCCTATACATTCTTAAAAACATTGGAAGCATACTTCTGAACTCTTCTCCCTTTTTAGGTTTCCATCTCTGAAGTAAATTAATATTAATTAATTAAATTAATTAAGGAAATTAAAATAAAACCCACCAAAACACAACAACAAAACCAAGCAACAGCAAACCTGTAGTATTAAGACAATTTGTTGCTATTGTTTGATATTATTAATGGGGAGGGTCAAAGTAAATTAATAGCTCATTAGAATTTTTGTCAAAAAGATGTGCGAGGTGCACCAGAGACATTCTTGTATCAACCTAAACAGCTTTAAAAATTAAGGTATCCTGCTCCTACTAATATATAACTGACACAGATGTAGACTGGGAGCCTAGTAATTGAGTCCTGATTTTATCAGCGCTTAGAAATAAAGGAAGTCTACTTCCCATCAGCAAACCACGCAAACAAGAAGCCCCTGCACTGATCACTGTTCCAAGTCACTGATCTAACAGAAAAGGCTTCAATAACTTGGGAAGGAAAGTCTGGACTGGGAGCTGTAACAACTGGTTGGAAAACCACCTGCTTAGAGTGGCCTCCTGGATCATTCTGCACTGTCAGCTACATCATTTTCATTTCCTTCGGCTGTGTACGTTGTCGGGTGGTTGGAAAAAAGTCCAATTTGAGCAAAAGTGTCATTGCTGCCCCAAGAATTCCCTGTAAGTATTCAGTGTATTACTTCTGTTCTTAAAGAAGTAACACTCATTGGAAGATGGCTTTAAGGTTACTGATAAATTAAATTTCTGAGAAGTGTCTGATGGGGTACTGCCTCTTGTAGGATCAAAATACCCACAAAGAATCTCACTGTCCAAGGTCTCCCAGTCCACATTTCCTCCTGGCCTGACCCCAACAGCATAAAATGATCAAATACTTCTCATGCTGACTGGATGAGTGCTCCTACAGTTTAGTAACATATGAACAGTAAGAAAAAAAAAGTCGTCAGGTTTGTTTACGCGTTCTTATTTGTTTGGTAGTGTAAGCAAAATTTTTAAATCCCCAATATAGTTCTTTCATCTCTTTTCACAGATCTTATACTCTTTTCACATCTGACTTAGGACAAGATAAAGCATTTCCAACAATGAGTTGATAAACATTTACTTGCCCAACAAGAAAAGCACAGGACAGACTGAATGTGCAGTTCTATAACACATTTGCTATTCTAAGACGCAAAAGGTTTCTCCCTTGCAGAAGTTTTTCATAGAATAATGAACACAATTACACGGTGTGGTTTCTATGTGGATTAGCATTCCCAAGCCCTTAAAAACATAAACGCGAAACAGTATCTCCTCGTTACAGAATCCCTCCCCATCACTGCAGTACTAAGTGGTCTCACCATGTTTTAATGTGTTCCCACTTCCTCCTTGAGTTGTCAAGAATCGTATCTCCATTTTACACCTGGAGAACTGGGGCACAGAAAGGTTAAGGACCGCATCTAAATGAGTTTTGCTGCCAAAACTATGTCCATCAGGTAAAAACCTCTAACACAGATGTGTCTTCAGTACAGACCTAATCCATCTACAATCTGTGCTTTCAAGGATGTAATTTCCTTTGCAAAGGGGAGCTGGAAGTAGAAGGAGGGGTTATGATCCAAACAGAAAGTTTCTCTCTAAGGGCGCTTTGCACTAACAGTCTAAGAGTGCATACCAGTGGACCCAGAGGACTTAACCAAAACCACACACCCTGCTTTGTCCCAGGAACTTCATTTAACCGAGGTCTAATAAATAATAGATTAAAGTCCAGGCCATGATATCATCTCATTTCTTGCTCTGATTCTTGTAAAATTGTACAAAAATGACTTTCAAAAAAAAATTTTTTTTTTAAAAAGTCTCTTTATGAAAGCAGATACAAAAATTTAAAAATAACAACAAAAAAAATCAAAGCATGAGAGCAGGACGTTGCTCAGATGATATCTGCTAACGGACAAGGCATGTTCCCCAGCGAGTACCGCGTCTCCTGAGCAGCAGGAGATGTGAGCACCCTGCTCCCACGCAGCACTTGGAAGCAACCTGAGATCTGCAGGGTGCTGTGGGACCCCAGAGGAGCCTCTGGTCTAAGTGACCTGAAACCACAGCTGCAGGAGGGGATACTCACAGACAAGGACTGAAGGGCATACTGCACAGCTAGTTCCCTAACATGTAGGGAACATCATCCAATATTGGCTTAAATTTAACAGGTTAAGGCAACGCAACAGCGGTGTTACTAAAAGAGTTTTGAATTTAGCGCTTAGATTCCAAGATTTTAACTTATGTTTTTGATGCTTAACCACCAAAATATGAAGGATCTGATAGGAACAATCATCACAAACATCAGCAGCTGCTATGCATAGATGCTACTGATATGGAGACAGCTGGGTACACATTTCTGCAGTCATTTCCTTGATGAATAGAGAGTGCACTGTTGCAAATGAAAATGGCATTGTCAGTCTTTCTGAAAACACTACAGGTTCAATCTCACTTTGAATGACTAAAACTTGTCTTTAAGAGACAGAAAGACTCCAAAATCTGTTAGCCGTTGTCCTGCTGCCATTCCAGTTCTAGGAAGACAACAGCTTTCACCAGCAACTCTCAAACGTGTATAACATGCATCTGATCCTGGAGAAGGTCCCAACTGACAAGCCACTTAAGCGCACAGAGAACAGAGGTTTTGCGAAGGCTACCCGTTCAGCCAGCTAAGGCTGTGCTCCACCAGGAGCCAGTAAAATACGTCGCAAGCCCTCTGGGAAAACGGAACTGCTAAGTGCTCCGAGCAGGTAATCCAGGACAGTTGGCAAAACAACATACGAGAGCAAGAGGAAATCTTCTCCTCAAAGACTAACGGGAAAAGGGGCAAAATATGGGCATGTTGAAGCCTGCTCCTAAATGTCATTATACGAGAGGAAGTTTATGACTCTTCCACTCATCCACAGGATGTGTTCTCCCTGCATCAGCTATCACTTAAAGAATCAACTAGTAGTAACTAAACACACTGTTAGACATTGATATTTAATAACACAGGAACAGAAGATACAGTCCTGGCCTTGCCAGGCCTCTTGATTAAGGGCAGCGTTGTAACTACCAGTGCCTTTGGCACTTTGATAGTTTCAGGAGCTTAGTGCGATTTTCTGACAGGATTTGTACATCAGTGCTTTATTGAATCACTGATCAACCATTCTAGATAAAAAAAAAAAAAATTACTAAGGAAAAAAAATACTAAGAAAAAAAATTTAGTGTCTTCAGAAATAAATCATCCAAATCAAGAAATTTTCTCACAAGGTATTGCTCCTGACATTTAGTAGTAAAGAGTAGGGCAATAGCTGCAAATCTCAAACAGCTGAATTTCTCCACTGTATCAGCAAAATAAATATTCACTAATTGATATATCGATGCTCCAATCAAAAACTGCTCAGACATGACTGATACCCAATACCCCATGGTACAAAGAAGGAAACTCTTAACAACAGAGCTGATGAAGAAAAACTTAGAGGTGCTTCTAAATTAAAGCAATCTAGGTCAGTAAATAGAAAAAATTCAGAGTAAGGACACAGCAGTTTCTTGCGGTAGAAACCACATTTACACCCTATACCATACTCTGAATACTTGTGTCAGTTACGGATGTTCAGCCCTCAAAAAAAAACAAATCAAAACAAACAAAACAACTCCCACACATCCTAGCTACAAAAATTTTGGAAGAAGATACCATTTGCACTAACCAACTACAAGCTTTTAAAGGTTGTAAAAACACAACATATCCTTGTTTATACAAGGATACATATAAACAGATGCAAAAACAAGACCAATACCTAGGAAAATTATTTTCCAAGCTCCCTTCTAGGAAGATGAATTAGACTACGGAACAGTCCCCACTGCTTGAGACAGGTTGAACCAAGTTGGACAAAACACTGGAAATATACAGTGCAGGGAAACTTTGAAATTAGACACTTTCAAAGGTCCTTTCCATCTTTAACATTTATTATTCTAGCACTAACATGTCTAAATTGTTACATAATTATGTAGTTTCCACATTTTCACTAAAACAAGGATATTTGTCAATGCAAAGCTGCTTCTAACAGGCGAGCCATAGTAGCTCAAAGAAGCAAGATAAAACATTCAGATGTCAGAGCTCTCCCGCTGAGTGCTTTAGTTTCAGTGCTCAGTTTAGCAACGTGAAGATGTTTGTGCTGGCTGCAAGAGGACTTGAAATGGCTTGTCTACAGAAATTACTTTAGAGGAATATTATACATGACATCATCCAACTACATTAAGTCAGTTCAATTACTGCTAATCAACTTAGAATATATCTGTGTAGTTATTTTTAGAGGTTTTACTGAGGTTTATTAGGAGAACATATTCTAGCACTCCCTTTATTAAGATGCCATGGTGTTCAGCTATTTTGAAAAAGGACAGTTTGTTTTTTATGCCTTTTGTGTAACATGTAGATTTTCCAACAGTTTTATCCGTTCCTATACTCCCCAGAATTAGTTTCTTCTGAGGACAAATACCCACTGATAAACAAAGAAAATACCCTCATTGCAGAGAATTTAATTAGAGGATAGACTACAGACTGCCAGGTCTAACTATCCAGGAATTTGCTTCTCCCTTCTCATCTGAAAATCTAGGTAAACACTCAAAATCCTGACAGCATCCGAAGCAGTTGTGTTTCTTGTTTTCAGAGTTTGAAATAATACATATTGTGCAAAGGACAGTAAAGTTCCCAATAAATACACTGCAATAAACAGTTTGACATTTCGGACACTGGATACTACTGGGATGCAGAACTGCTGGTTTGTTTTGTTGAAGAGAATATTAGAGTTTTCATTTGTGACTTACACAGGCAGAGCAGTGCTCTGGTCTGGAGCAATGCACAAAGCGCAATCCTGAAGCACTGCAGTGGCCGAGGCAGCTCAAGCTCTTCCCGGCAGCCCGGCAGCCCCTGGGCAGCCAGTGTCAGCAGCTCTGCTGCGCGGGGTCTCGAGAGGTGCATCCCTGCCCACAGTGTGGCGAGGGCAGCGGCGCACAGAGCCTTGGCCGTACAGACTCAGCACTACTATTT
This sequence comes from Baryphthengus martii, assembly GCA_013396935.1. Taxonomy (NCBI): domain Eukaryota; kingdom Metazoa; phylum Chordata; class Aves; order Coraciiformes; family Momotidae; genus Baryphthengus; species Baryphthengus martii. The sequence goes on from VWZK01007386.1 coordinate 12,923, forward strand.
ACTACCGAGCACAAGATATTGAGCAGCACATTGGTATGGCAGGCTATGGTACAACCACTACATGGGAAAAGTTCTATACTTTTGGCAGCAGGGAAGGAGAAATCTTTTCCAGGCTCTTTTGTTTTCTTTCTGTAGAGTAAGTATATTTTAAAGTCATCTTCTGCTTATCGGGTCTCGTCTTACCTCTCATGCAATAATAAATCAGGAATGAATGCATAAAAATAATATTAAGCTAACACTGCTGGACTGAGGATAAGTTAAAGAAGGCAAGCAAAAAAAAAAAAAAAATCACCCTCCTACTCCCTACTTTCACACTCTCTTTAGACTAGCTTTTATTACTTGACCAGCATTTTTTAAGTGTCTGTTTTGCTTTCTATACACATGTAACTCCCATTACTGTCAGTGGAAATTATGTATGCACATCAGTAGCAAACCAGACTACAGGATATTTAGTTCTCTAAGGTATCCATGTCCCTGTTACAGTCATGTTTCAGGAGAAAAGCCAACAAATGTATTTGGAATTCTGCCTTTAAACAAACACCACATGACAACAGGCACAAGTATTGCCTGATTCTTCTGAACGGAAGAAATACCCAAGAGAGAATCCTACTTAAACCAACGAAAGAGTGAATTAACAGCATTTATCTTTTTGCCCCGTTCCCGCAATGTTAGAATGTCTCACATGATCATATTGGTAAGCAATATCTCTATAAGAGAAATAAAGACAGACAATTTTTTCCACTAAGCTGTACACTGAAATGGTTAAAAGTTCACAGCAATGATTGAAAATAGCTAACAAGAAAATCGTAACATTTAGTTACTTGAACTAAGAGTATTTTTCCATTCACAGACCACAGAGAGCTTTTACAGTATTGGATCTCTATCACCATAAATGGGAGGAGAAAATAAAGGGTGAAATGGAAGAGATTTGGCCAAGAACTGAAATGACAAGGAAACCGTTTTTCCTAACTCCTCATCTGACATTTTGTCCTCTGCAGCCTGTCAAGCACTTCTTGACAAGCCAGTGTGATGCCCTCTCAGCAGCCAGAATCCCTTGAGATCATGTAGGTTATTCTTTTTCACATAAAGAATCCTGATATGCAGAAGCTCTAACAATAGCCTGTTCATTCAAGTTCTTATTATTTTCCACAGTATGAACAAACCTCCCTTCAGATACTTACACTAGTTTTCTTTCTAAGGCATTTATATTCACGTGGCTCTTAAGTGTTCCTCTACTTCTAAAGCTAAAAGTGAAAAATGCACATTATCAGCATCATAGTCATCGTTGTATGCCTTAAAATCGGAGGAGAGCACTTGATTTTCACTAACAGCACATCTTTTCATTCCAGCACTAATCATCTATCACTGCAGGGTCTTCCCTAAACCATACTTAATGTTTGTATTAAGAAATTAAATCTTATAATGAACTAAAGGGAAATGAACTACGTCGTCTTTGGGCACAGACGCTTGTCCTGCCAGGTTACATACCATGGAACTATAAAAGCAGTCATGGTTTCTAAAAGTCTGTATTTCATCAATGAACTCTACTGCTCTCCCTAAGCCAAATGAAATTCTAACAGGGTCTCAAAACCAACATAAAAGGTGAAATTGAACTTAATGAGAGTTTTGCAGCAGAAATCCACAAAGCTTGATCCTATCCAAAGTTAATTCACTTCCATCACGAGGGGGAAATTCATAATAGACCTTAAGCTCCCTTTGAACACCTCTGTTTGAAAAAAACAGACCCATATTAGCAGTGTATTAGAAGTCACAAATACTCATGTAGATATTACAGCTACAGCCTCCTCCTTTAATCTTCTCTGACATATATATCTGCATGCACCAGGTGTTGGCCCACATGGTTTTCTTGCCGAGTTGAATATCTCAAAGACCTTGGCCTGAAAATTGCCCTATAAATATCCCGTGCATCAGTTTTACTTATAAAAGTGATTAATTGCAGAATTGAGCTGTTACTACCTTGAATAGGAAATAAAATGTCACTCAGCAAGTCATAAATCTTGAAAGCTGCCAATAAAAAAATGCCTCAACCATACTACAAGTGACAAGCATGCAAGTATAGGATTTTGAAAAAAACCAAGTACATCCTTGCAACAAAAATATACTGATTACTTATTTTATTAAACACTTATAAACTTCTTGGACAATAGCCAACTTTGTGCAAAATATCGTTCCCTGATTTATCATGGATAGTAAGTTGGTGGATGTAAGCATACAGGGATTTTTTAATTTTTTTTTTTTTTTAAAGGAGTGAGTCATAAGGATTGATCCAAGCCTTCTGAAGGCAGCAGAGCTCGCCATAACATTTGGACAAAACCGAAACTCTTTTTGGTGGATGGCTATCTTATTTCCTACTAGTTTATTTATTTACTTCTTTTTTTCTTAATCTTGTAACACACAGGCTTCAAGGAACTGCTTGATTCTCAAGTAACGTATTGACTTTGTACGAAGTGAAACAATTCATTTAGTAAAATATACTTGTAATGGAACTACATCTATCTTAACAAGATTATCAAGCACGCTGTCGATTAGGTTGTAAAGAAATACTGGAAAATAAAAGCAGCCTTGCTGGCATATTGTACTGTTTTCCATAATGTGTTTGTTAAACAGCATAGGTATACTGTGATAATGGTTTTCACTGTAAATCTATTTCATGAGTGTTTTTTTCTCTATTTTCAATAAATCTCTTTTGCATGTGGTAGCACAGGAAGACCACTTTAATAAGGCAGCTCCTACTTTGCTTTAAAATGGCTGTGGAGGGATGGCATTGAACATTTGCTTTATTTATCTTTGACAGAGCTTACAGTGGGATGTATAGCATTTCAAAACCTCTGTTACCATTTTAATACACAAGCTACCGTGTTTCTCACTTTTTTCCATAGTAGGAATGACACACACCAATCACTAACAGAGTTTTTGATACGTGGATTAGCAGATTTCTAATAAATCAAACAGCCTGATGAAGAAAGTGAAGTCACATTGTTCAGTTACATCATACATATCAAGTGTTGTGACCAATTATACTCATAGCCTGGCAAAACCAATCTACTTCATAATTTTGTATAGTGTTTGCAACTGTCATACCTAAGCACTGCCTAAGAAAATTCATTCAAAGATTATGTATTCAAAGATTAAGAGCAACTGTAACAGAAGAATCCAGTCTTTGTCCCTGTCTTCAAACAAAGCCTCTCAGAACAGGTAGCTGTCTTGAAATTTGTCTTGGACACAATGTTTTCTAAGATTTTTTTGAGCATTTAAAGAGTGGATTGCTCCAATCTTTTCACTGTCCGTTTTCCTCACAAGCAAGCAGCCTTATCCTGAATTTTCATGTACTTTGCTCAACGTCTTGCAAGATGCCTTGCTTTAGGAGCAGATAGTAAATCAAGGGGTGATGTTTTTGATTTAAGCCGAGGCAAACTTAGCAGGAATGTTTTCTTGATCCCATCCCCATACTCACAGTAAATAGCACCATTTCTCTGAAGCAGCTAATGACAGCAGCAACAATCTGGCTGTCAAACAAGACAACTAGCTTCTGTGTATCAGAAGCGACCCCAGGTGATGAACAACAAAGTATGAATGGAATTGCCATATGAAGAGAGCTAGATACAGTTTGTTTCCAAAAACATTACCTCTCTGAAATATCCTTCTATGGCTTGGTATTACATTAGATTTTCTTGTTCCTTTGCTGCAGCTGTCTTTAAAACGAAAATTTAAAAAAAGCAAACACTGGTGTTTACTCAAGGATCAATTCACCTGCTGTTCCACTGCACCACCTGCCCCTGTCGCCTCACTACCTGGTCCAGCCGTACAGCTGGGATGACTCACCTCCACATGAGTACATTTGAAAATGATGTATTTTCTGGGGTTTATTTCTGCGAATGGAAAAGGAAGGATAAAGACCTTTCTTTAATACCACATCATTTATCTACTTTGCATTTCTCTTTTACCTCTTCTGAAGCAGCAAAAACACAGTGGTTGAATTCATCAGTCTTCTGAATCCCAGACTTATAGGCAACTCAGCCCTTTGTAATAAAAGGCATCATAATTCAAGGGCATCTGCATCTTCCTCCCTCAGATAACAATCTACTGAAGCAATGAAAGGGAAAGAGCTTTCCAAGTTTGCTGTAAAATTTCAGATCTGCGTTTGAATGGAGTTGATGGATTTCCAGAAGCAGAGTGGAGTGATCTGCTTTGAATTAGCCATTATCTTTTACATCCCTCCATGTTTCCTGTCATCACATAAGAAGATGAGTTACCCTTTAACTTACTGTAGAATAATCTCTGACTACCAGCAAAGGGGTAGTTAATGCTACTGGCAAGGATGATTTAGGAGACAATTTCAAAGTTCAGTTAACTATAAAAACAGAAGTCATACTAAAACCGCCACATTCATTCTGCATACCAAGTGTGAGGGAAGCAGGGCTTAATAGCCCAACTGTTGGGAGATGTGACAGTATGACGAGAAATGGTAGTTTCTCGCTTTCTCACTCGGCAAATGTATCCAGCTCTGCTGACAGAAATAGGTGTTAATCAACCGTTGCTAAAATACTGTATATAAAGTATGACATCAGTGCCCAGCATTCTCCTGGACCAGATCTGACAGGCCTAAGTCTATGAAGAGGAAATTCTCACCTTACTGATCGAGTAGATTAATCCTTACTTTACAGAGTTCTTATTTAAACAAAGTAAGTAACCTGGCAGCTGCAGACAGACCAGGCAAACCTTTAGTATTTGGAAGAAGGCTTGATTCTAAAATTTATTTTTACACGTACTTTTAATCCTTCTATAATGAGAATGCCCACTGTTTCATAAAGTTACTTTACAGTTCTTTTTGTGCATCTTAAGAATAGCAAGGAAAAAAAAAGAAAAAAGAGACGGAGCAGCTGTGTATTCAGAATTGTTTAACAAAGATTTTGTTATGAAATATTATCGTCTAAAACAGGGGTCCTCAGCATTTTATATCACTATATGATGCTGAATCCAAATCCTCTCTTTTATGACAATATGCGTGTTTATCATCAAGGTTTTAAATGCAAGCACTACCGGAAGTTTTTTAATATGGCTTCTCAGTTCTTTACTATAGTTGACAAACCATCAATAGCATGAAGCCCACAGTTCAAGAATCAGCGATCAAAATCTAAAGACATTTTCCCAGGGATATTCAGCTGCCAGAGGCACAATACAGAAACACTGACCTCAAGAGAAAGACCACCAGCATCTCTGGATCATGTATGGAACTAAACCGTAATTTAAGTACCATCACTCTAGAGAGAGTAAAACCAAATAAATTTGCACATATTTATCTGTGTGCTTGACAAGTAACACTATTTAGTGACAAAAATCAACAAAACAATCCATGTGGCATATTTAATTTCTACTATATTCATTTTATGTCAATCTGCAACCTCCCACATTGCCATACAACATCTTGTTGTCGAAAAACGACCATCAATATTTAAAATAGAGACACTGCAAAACTTCTGTGTCTTACTCCATTGGTAGGATTGCTAGATGGTCTTTGCCAAGGGCTTGAAGACCCTATTAAATATCTACCTAACTCTGGCAGTGATTGTGATGCCCACCACCGGCCATTTGCTTCCCACAACAATCCAAATGAGGAAGTTGTTTATCCAGACAGCTCTACTAAAATGGTCAGCAATGAGAGGGTTGCCAACGACTACATTTAAATGAATCTTGAGACTTCAGTGATAGTTTTTCATTGAGATAAACGGAGCAAACTCTCCCTTTTACGGCTTTTATTCCAAAGTAATTTGCAAACTCTGGAAGTTGTCATCAAATTGGCTTTCATTACTTGATGTTGGGAAGAGTTACCACAGCAGAAGGAATGGAAACTAGTGTCAATGTGCTCTCCAGAATGTTTTAAAAGAAAAAAAAAAACAAAACAAAAAAAAAAAAAAACCCAAAAAAACTTACCAAAACGTGCTATTAATAATATCAGCAATTTCATTGTTTTAATTACTTTATAGTCTCCAGGTTACCTGAAATCTGGGAGAAAAACCAATCTTCATTAAGTGATGCTAGAAAAGACTATGACCCCATTAAATGCACTAGTGATTTTGCCTATTCTGCTTTTGACAGTACTTTCTGCATTGACAGTTTCCTGCTTTCCCCTACATTTTGGTCTGTTTCCCCTCATTAATTAGTCAACATTAGCTACAGAAAAGAAACGTGCATTTTAACACCAGCTTTGCTGGAACTTCCCCAAGCAACTAGGATGGGCAGAGATGATAGTGTAATATATGAATCAATAAATTATGGGCTTTTTAAAAAAAAAAAAGTTATTTATTCCCTCATGGACAACTTTTTTTTAGTTCACTCTTTCTAAGCAGGGCTACATTTTGGGTCTCTGGTCAATCCCAGCTATATATAGGCTTCTGATAAAAAATGGTACAGGCAGGTCTTTGCACAAAAACACTTCAGTGTTGTTAACAGTTTAGGCAATAAATTTCATGATACACAAGTGTATCTGCATCTATTATCTAGCGATACCCAAGGGCAGTCATAATTAAAGTTGCTAAAATGAGGCATCTGTTGTGAAAAGACAAAGATGAGGTGTTCTGTGTTCTGTAGTTTCTCCAAGACAACTCTGTGACAATAATGCTCCTTCCTATCCTTTTAATTAATTAATGCAAAAAAAGTAAGGCTCATAGTTTTCATACTATTATGAGACTGATGGTACTCATAAGGTATTCAAAAGCTAATGTGCAAAGAAAAAGCAAAAACAAACACACAAAAAAAACGCCCAACAAAATGAAAACATTCCTGCCAGACAAAAATCATGTCTAAAAAAAAAAAAAAAAAAAAAAAAAAAAAAAAAAGGTTGATTTTTATTGATGATAANGTTGTGACAGTGTCTGCACTCTTTATCAGGACATTTGGAAAGGTAATCACGTAGCCTGGTGCAATTTCATTTTCAACGGCAGTTCCACACATTTGTAGGTTTTTGTCCAAATGCCAGAAAAGGTGACAACAATTCTGCTTTAAATCAAGCCTAACTGGGATTGAATTCAGTCTTAGAAAGGAGAAATAATAGTCTCTCTCTTCTTCATAGCAATTTCCTGCCTCTATCTTGCGTTCAGAATGGGATACAACCTATTGTTATGCCACACTAATACATACAGGGTAAACAAAATTCTTCTCATGATGGGAAACAGGATAACATAGTTCTCCATTGTTTTATTTTGTAACACACCTCATCAGTTCCTTCCACGAGACCAGTATGGCCAACCAACAGCAGTTAAGTACCTCATGCCCCAAACTCCATTTTAAATTAATCACATTTAAACGTGAACACTTAATTTGAAAATGTGGTGGAATTATAGTCAATACATTATTGCAGTTAAAGACACTAACTGTGAAGCAGAACCACAGTGGAAAAAATACAAGCTGCAGCTCTTCAAAGATTAAAATCTAGCAAAGCATTGTATTGATAAAAGGGAAAACTGGAGGAGAGTTCTCAGCAACAGAAGTTGAAGATAGATAAACGGTCCCGGCAATTGCAATTTAGGATTCAGGGTTTGAAAACATTGATAGTAGAATTATAATCCCAGAACTAATTTTTTTTTTCATAGTCTTTCTGTTATCATTAAAATGGCATTTAATAAGAACTGACTACCAAACCTTAAGTCCAGTTTAACTCTTTCCGAAAATGAATCCTCAAATCCTCTGTCTACTTCAACAAATACTATCACTCCAATGGATTCCCCTTTCTGTCCGAAAAAAATCGGCACACGCTATTCTTCTGAGTGCCAAGGTTAGACTTTTTCAACGCCCTAACTGGAAATGCTTGGTGCCAGTGTGAGGTCCCCAACTCATTGACTGGGATTTGACAACACTGAGCATGGCATTAGAACTTGATTTTTAAAAAGACAAAGACCACCACATATCGAATATATCCCTGGGGATATTCTGGAAACCAGAAACTCCAGAAGCTCATCTTGACATCAAAGGCATCTAGCTCCTGTCTATTCAGCTGTTGATGACTAACGATAGAAGTATTTTCACATCAACTCTCAAATCTCATTGACCACAGACTCAAGTTATCATGATCTCTCAAAGAGCCCTGATACATCAAACACCAGGCATTAACTTCAACAGGCATACAAAGGCTGCATTTGTCCTATTTCCTACATCCTAAGCACAAAATCGTAAGATGATGAAATGATACTTTTCCAACAGAAGTCTTACAACTCACTCACTCAAGGTAGGACCGATTATACATAAGCAAGGTCACTACATTGCTGTCTCGCCTGTTCTTAAGATTCCCCCTCCGACAGAAATCCCATGGTGACTGCAGACAACTGATTCCCATAGCTTCACATTACCAAAATGCTTCCTGAATCTTACTTGCTCTGATATAAGCCCCATCTGTCTTGTTTCCAACATTACTCCATTTTCACCATTAAACCCACCTTTACAATGTTTCTGCATAAACTGAAAAATCTGAACCCTGTGCCTTCTCACTTGTCTTGCCTTTTTGAAAAGATACTGCAAATCACTTCTAGTTTTCTTCAACAATTCCGAAGCTTCTTGTTACTATTCTTTGCATTCCAAGAAGTATGAAGGCCAAAACGTATAATTCAAAACTGAATACTGCCAATCATCATCATGAAATAGGCTACTGGACCAGATAAACTTTTAATGTGACTCCATGTGGTAATTCTTACACTATCATGACCACCAAGGATTAACAGGGGAAGAAAAAAAAAATCAAATCTTTTGTCAGAAGGATTTTTTAGCAATGAAACGTTTTATAAAATAAGAACAAGGCCTACTTACCAATCTCCTTATTACTCTGACACATTTAACTACAATATTCAGGCTAAACTGAGTTTGTGATTACCAACCAAAACACTTAAGTAATGTGCTTTGCCTTTATTGTCTCCTAGAGGCTGTGTTGTGGACAAACAAATTCTGAAAGATCTAAAGTAGAGACTTGTATAGAATCTTTTAATTTGCTTTCTAATTGTCAGATATCATGTTTATGCCATGATGTCCTGTGTAGAGAAAAGGGACAATTTTTTCAATAAAGTGAAAAATTCCTACCTAACTGCATGATGCCAGGAGACACAGCTTTAATAAAATATTTGAAAAATTATAAAAATACAAACACAAATAGAGTCTGTGGCAGACAGAATTTAAAAAAAAAGGGGGGGGGGGGGGGGGGGGGGGGG
>VWZK01007386.1:32014-106517 GCA_013396935.1 Baryphthengus martii
AACGCCTGCCGCCACCGCGCTCGCGCAGGCTCCGCGGCCCCCAGCGCCTCTCGGCTGAAGGAAAACCTTGCCCCTTTCCCTTCACCTCTCCTCCCAGGTCATCGTCAACAGGCTGGGGAAATATTTTCTCCCTTCCCCTCCCCAAAGCTGATGTTGCTTCGACAGAGCCGCGCTGCTCTAGAGATCTGGACGTCAGGATTGAGACACAGACCATCAGCAGCTACAGCTCTCATCTTTCCCAGCCGTCACGCGTTGAAGTGCCCGAGCAAGGAGACACACGTAGTGGAATGATGCTCAGTGCACTTGCACCTAACCAGAGCTGCTATGGATTACTTAAATACAAACCAAATAGGAAATTCTTTCTCTAGCCTATTAAGGGCTCTGCTTAAAATACCCAGCACTGTAAGAGGAAAAGTACAAGATACAACTCTATAGAACTGACGAAAGAACTAGCCTATTTTAACTTTTCTGTTAGATCTCCGTTAAGCATTCCCATGGTCTTCTATCAGGCTTGGGAAAACAATAAGCCAAGCGCAAATATCTGAAGTGGTAATAACAAATTTGAGATGAATGCTAGTGACTGCCATAAACTAATTACATATGAAGTTGCCTAACAGCTAGTATAAATTAAAATTTTGAATATTTATTCATGTGCATAAGTGTTTGTAGGACTTTCGCAAATGCCTGGAAGAGGGGACCGAGAAGCGTATTTGGGATATCTCCATAAACCAAGGGAAAGCAACATATAAAACATTAACATTAAATCAATGCTTTGTGGAGAAACGTCTTGCGTTAAGCTGAACTTTATCTTAAATCATATTTAAAAGCTTGCACAGTATACAAATCAATATTGATGCCATCTAAAATACACCACTATCATCTGCACTGATAAATGCCAGTTTCCATCCAGGACAAAGTGACTTCTTGGAAGAATTTCAAGGACTTCCAATCTCTTCTGGCATCTCAGCAGCTGAAGCCAAAGCCGTACTCTTCTGCCAACTTCAGGCTCTGCTCCAGCACATTAAAACTGGGTTTAGATGCCATCGTTTTCGTCATGCAAGGAGCAGAAGTAAGGTCACTAGAATAGTTTTTTTTTCATTTGATTTCCAGGCTTTTAAGTTAAGCAGATTTATACATTTTCAGAGGATCATAGCTTACACACAGTGCGCATGGGAAAAAGTTGCCAACTTAGATGAGAAAGGTACTAAATGCTAGTGTCTTCAGTGTTCCAGCTCCTGTGATCAGCACTCTAATGTTAATGCAATCACCATCCTTCCTGGAGCTGTTCTCCTTTACGGCCTTCAGAACACTGTAAGTGTTCAACAAGGAAAAATGATGGTATATTGGGGAAACGTAGCTCATGCAGGAAACGGCACCGACCATACGGAAGACAAAAATAACTGCAGCATCTCATGAAACCCTGCAGAAACCTATCAAAATGAAGGCATTTTGAATTTTCGTTCCAAATTCAAAGTTCGGGGGGGAAAAAACAAACCCCTTCCTGCCCAGACTTGTTTCCACACCCCTGAAGAGGCCCAACACAGACTGTGAAGCATCTGCCCTTGAGTTACTCAAGGACTACAAGCCTACAACCACTTTCTCCTTCCAACAGCTAACTTCTGCTCAGATATGCATAAAATACATGTTCATGTCATTCACTTGGTTTCTGTGTCTGAAGGCCTTTTGAAAATTGCATGAAAACCAGCGCTACTAAATGTGGAATAAAAAGCTAGGTGTCCTTAACTCTCCAGACAAGCTCCTATTTACAGGGACATCTCCTATAACTCTCCTAGCAAAAACACTTTGGAAATAAATTGACCCTTTCCTACAAGCTGGTGCAATCGTGAAACTGTGTCTCATACTTTTTTTTTTTTTTTTTCCTGCTTTGAGTCATTCTTTTGGCACAGCAGACTAAGCTATTAAATTATTGTATTTTTTTTCTTTTATAAAGTCACTCTGAGATGTCTTGGTATGATAATGCTTCCTGAAACTGATGATAAATGATAACTGTTTCTTGGTTTCGCCAGAAATCTTAGATCATGCTCATTTAGCATCAGAGCAGGATACTTGAGGACTGTTCCACCTTTCAATGTTTTCCAAACACTCCTGCATGAACGCAAATATTTTCGTGGACAAAACTCCTCCCTAGAACACTGTGTCTGAAATCCAATTCTTCATTAGTTCAGCACTTGAACACTTTTTTCCCCATGACATGAGGTTAGTGGTCGTAGAGTCTCAGAATCTGAAGTGCTATTGTTCATCAAGTTAGGAAAAAAAAAATTTAAAATAATAAAAATTTCTTATTAACACTTAACGTTGTTTTGTGATCAAGCCAGCGAGTATTTCACACAATTATATCTAGGATGGCACTGAACAGATATTCTTCCTAAGATAAATCAAATGGCAAAAGGACAGATCAAATTTTGATCCTGATAATGACAAAGAATTTATCTGCATGGCATTCTTAATTGAAGTTGTTATATATATTTTTTTCCCACAATTCATGGGCTTTATTTTTTTATCCTTCTGTCTGCTCCTTTCTTCCCTGCTTGTTACATACAGCTAACATTTAAACTGTATAGTATCTACACCATCTACTTAATTTTTGTCCATTTCAAATCACTGAAAGACCTAAAAGCAGTGTGTTTTCCTGGAGTACTCATCCAAAAGTGCTATGAAATGGTCAGAAACACTGGTTTCCATGAGAAAACAGCAAACCTACGCTAAGCGATGTTTCCATCATAGCACATAGAAAAGGGAACCAAGAAGATCCTTCTTTCGCATTAGGAATAGATAAATCTTGTGGAGAAAGAATGCCACCAACTGTCCTGACTAGAAGAAGTTTAAGCAAGTGCTCAGCATTGTCCAATATATAGATTTCATGGCAAACCCAGGATTTTTGTGGAAACAGTGACAAGGGACTGGCATAAGAGAAGATTCTGTGCCAGGAAAAGTAGAACAGCAGATCATGAGTCTGGGCTAGAGCAGGAAGAACTAAAATCCTTTGGTGACCTGACAAAGCTATCCTGCCCCAGAGCTGCTTGCCACAGGGACTACACTCATCAGATCCCACTGCTGCTTCTTGGCAATAAGACTGTAAGTTCCAAAGGGAAGCATGTGTCACTGTAAATAAAATATAGAGCTCTTGAAAACTTGTTAATCCACAACAAAAAGCCTGATTTCTGGCCACTGGGTTGTTTCACCAAAAGCATAAATGTAACTATCAAAACCATCGCGAAATCATATATCACAGCCATCTGTTTTCTTGGGCAAAACAGACCTCAATATCTGATGCCATCAGAAGTCAGTAATGAGATAATTTTCGAACCTGAAATTTTCACCTGCTTGACTTTATTTCTGCAGGTTTATGTGAAGAGTGGGAGGATGATACTAGAATGTTTCCATGCAAAGAAGAAACAAGTTCTCCCAATACTTGGGAACAATGGGTGTTTTCTTGTTTCACTTGCACTAAGAATCTCATGCTGTCTTGCACCTGTCTGGTGGCTTTCTTTGTGAAAACTGACAGAAAATAATGGTATCAGTTCTAACGGAGTGCCATGTTGCTACCTATTGTGTCCATTAAAAGGCATATGCGCCTTCACTGTGATGTACACTGACACCCACTTGTTGTACTTCCGATAGCACAAGTTTCAAAACTCAGAGTCAAATCCAGAGTTGCATTTTGTATACTACTGTGGCCTGGCAGGATCACAGGAGGGTGTTTAAAGCAGGATGCAAACCTCTTGCTGCGATGGTGTGCACGGCCCCATGCGGGAGCGCCCGCCATGTTGCAAAGCTGATGTATATGCACGTTGCAGGGCATCCACCCATTCCATCATCACAGGAGTATCCCCAGTCTAGTATTGGGGACAAGAACAGGGCTGATGACTCATGATTATCTCATTTGTACCGACAATCCTTTTAGCCTGGAACCTCACTATAACATAATCTCAACAGTTGTAACCCACAGGCACCTTGGCATTGAGGCTCAACGTTTATTCCACTACTTGAGAGGCATTAATTTCCCTGAGGCATTAACAGACATTAGTATGATAAATCTCTCCACATTAGTTTGAGTAGTAAAGTTCTTCTGAGCTTTGAAGACCAGATTTTTCTAGCTTTTAAACAAACATTTTGAATCTGCCTGGAAACATTATGAACACGCACAAACACATTCACACATCTCCCATCAGAATTTGAATGGTAGGGGGTAGACATGTTTCCAGAAGTTACAGTACAACTAGTTAGAGAAATATATTGAAACTGGCAGCTGATAAATTAAAAACAGCTAACAAAATAGAAAACATCCTTTGTTGATTCTTCTCCGGATCTGTTTCTAGTAGATAATGTCCTATTATGATCATACCAATAAAAAGGTTGTCATCTTGGTTTCTCAGAATTTGGTGTCAAATAGAATAGCTCACCTGAGAGATGGGAAAGCTCAATCCCTTACTTATTTATAAAGAATTTACAGCCCAGGTTATGGACAAGGCAAGCTTTCTGCTCACTGCCCAGCTGAAGCACCCCTACAGCAACCTGGGAGAGGGTGAACGTGTTAGATTCAACTTAGCATACAGTCAGATCTACCTATCACGTTTAACAACTCACCAAAACCATTTCTGAAGTATGCAGATGACCCTAAAAAAACTCCATTATCAACTCTAATAAAAATAATAACAGCCAGATAAAGATGGGACACTTTCTAAATACCCTGTAAATATTTGTGAACCTCAGTTTTCGTTTCATCGCTTCCTTAAATAGTACTCGACTGCAGAGAATTTGAAAACATGAACACAGCATAGCCTAGAGGTTTCAAACCTGAAGAGCAAATCTAGGGAGCTTCAAAGATAATAATTTTCAAAATAAGTAACAACATAGAGAAGCTAACTCAAAATACATAAATTCCTGGGATTCAATATGAAATGTAATTAAATTGGATTGACAAACCCATATCTTCCTTGAGAAGTCTAAAAATCTGAGTCTCTAAGTTCAACAATCAAGCTCTGAAATCTCTTCAGCTTTTCCTGTGCCACATTGCTACTGGGAAGAGGCCTCACTCTCCTTGCAGGAACATCTCTGTGTGGGGAAGCTAAGAAAGAATTTTCAGCCGTGCTACTATTCCTGCAATCCACAGCAAGGTTCAATACATGCCATAATGCCACTGGCAACGTCACTCACAATCACAGATGGGGTTCTAACAAAACTAGCAGTCTTCAGTTCTAATGGGATACTATAGTGGGAATCAGGTGGTTGGAAAAGCATGGTAGCTGTTGACTCACCCTCCAGAGTTCCCATACAGATTGAACAAAATCCATGACAGAGCTTCTACAGGCCCCAGGCTCAATGGTGCTAGGCATGAACTGTCAAGTCATTCTGTCTTCCACAAAAGAAGTCACTGGCAGTAGAAGTGCTAGACCCTGCTACTCCTATGTATGATCTAGTACTGGAAGGAAAAAACCCAAACTAAACAAAACCACAACAAACTGAAAAAAAGATGCATCTTCTATATCTATCTTCTTTGTAACACAACAGCTTTATAGTAAAAGCAGATAAGGTCCCCAGTTATTGCAGACTTTCATAGCTTCCGAACAGAGCTACAATGACATATATTACTCGGGAATTTGTCCCAGTACCATAAGGAGAAGCAGTGATCTGATAGCTTTCGATCTTCTAAATCATAAAGTCAAATTCTGCCAAGGAAAAGCTGGCAAAAATCATGATCATGAGTTGTGAATATAAGCACGAAGATACACTAAAGTTAATGAAGAGAAGATCATATTCAATGGAATAACAATTCATTTTGTGACTATAGGAATTAGTATAAAAATATCAGATTCAGGACTTACAAGGGACTTCACCTCTAAGTTAACCTGTGTTGGGTTAAATGATCTACATAATCTGATTTACTTTCAGCACCATACGTTACTTAATTTTAATCATTAGAAACCACAAAATCTGATCCTAGGCTAACTCAAGAGATCTGGATTCGTATGAAGATGTATCTTTAAATATATGGCATCATGGTCATAAAAGAAAGCACTCAGTCAGGTCACACATCTTCATTCGCACCATGGTTTATAGAGGCATGACTGCCCTTGCATTCCATCGATCTAACAGGATGCGTTTTTCTATTACACATGCACACAGTCTCTACATTTAAAGAACATTACATTTAAAATGAAATCAAGAGCTTGCCTGTGAGGAAAAGTGGGAAGGGAGACCAGCCCATACATTTTTTATTTGCTCATTAGTATGCCTTCTAAGTCTCATTCAGAAACATCTAGAGGTCAGTGTCAGAACTAGTGCCGGAACTTGTAAATTCCTGGGGTCCAACCTAAACATTTAACCTCAAAATAACATACCTGAAACCAACAGAGGACTCTGCTTTGTTCTTCCTGTGCATCGAGTAAGGCCAGAGTCCTGTAAACACAAGAATATACAATTATATATACTCTAAAAAATACTCTACACAAAGGGGGTGAACTCAGATTGAAAAGTTAAACTTTGTTCCAATTTTAAGTGCTTAATACTGTAACATTGTCCTTGAATGTAAGCATTTCCAGTATGTCATTTTCCTAAAATCCTTTTGAAAATAAAAATTTCAGGATTACATCATAAGGAGCCACACTGAGGGCTGCATAAGGCATCACAAGAGTTTAAATGGCTGAAACCAACGATTTCAAAGGAAAATGGAAGTCTGTTGGACCAGTTACTGTAGGTAGACATGATATACTATAAATATACAAGATGTCAAGCATATTATCATAACCTTAAAAAAATCCTCAAACAACAACAACTATAAAATAAAGAAAAAAGTGCCATGATTCATGTCTGCCCCTTAATTTTGGAGTTTGATCATAGTTTGAGCTTAAAAAGGACAGGAAAGTTCTCAAAATCATTACAACCAATAAAAGGATGCTAAGTCACGGCCACCCCAGCAGAGATGAGATGACCCTGAGACAAGAGGTCCCTGACCCTCTAATCCTTCATGGCCCTAAGGCTCTGCAGAGCAGAGAACATGTTACAGACAAATGGATCACTCTGGGACTATAGCAGAGTCTTCAGAAAGTGCTGGGTATGCAAGTTCCTTCAGTGGAGGCTTAATACACAGGCCAGATCTGGGTTGATTTTCAAGGACATAGGAAAAACCCAGTTCTCTCTTCCCTTAGGTCCCTGTTCAAAATACGCGCTCATGACAGGTTTTTGAAATGCACACTGAAGCAGCATTTCTTACCCTTTCTTTTAGAAAAGTCACACTTATTTATATAAAAGTGCAAAATATAAGTTGTGTTTTGGGGAGAGGAGATGGGGTCTCTGTTGCACTTACTGATTAGCTGGCACAACAAGGCTCTGCCTGCAGTTTCTCTGCTACAAACAGCAGTAACAGCATGAGATAGCTTTAAACTAAACTCTGCCCGTAATACAGATATTATAAAAATATTATATAACGATAAGTATTTTTTGGCTTGGTGTGGCAAATTGCCAAGGACAGTTTCATATTTATTCTTCCTGTTTTCAGACAGAAGAAAATATTTCTGTTCTAGTGAAATTACGCCTGCCTTTAGACACAAGCATAGAAAGAATATAAGCGCTTAGAAGTTCATTCTACTCCTCCTTTGTGTCTTGACTTTCATGAACTTAAAGAGCAGGAATCCGAGCCCAGGGGAGAAAGACAAGAGGAACTTTAAATGCCTAAAGCAGATAATCAAAAGTAGGTTACCATCATATTTTTAATTTATGCATATTACAAGACAAGATGACAGCCTATATATATATATGTCTGCTATTATCAATGGGCAGGCAGTTTCTCTTTTAAGTCAGAAAAGTCAGTTCAGCTACTTAAAGTCTATTTCTATTTGTTTAGGCTGTGGAGCAACTTGTATTTTAGCTCGGAGAAATTTGCATGGCTTGGAATTTCTCTGAAGGAGAAATTAGGTATGAAGGAAACAGTTCCTTGTTTCTAACTTGCAACTACATAGGAGCTCAGAACAATGCAACACACAGCCATTTAATTTTGTTAGCGGGTACAGCAACATGGAACTAAAACTAAGAGCTCAGCAAGGCCACACAGGCGGTGGTCGATAAGAGGCAGGAGTTATGGAGCAGATACACTGCTCATTAATTGGAAGAGAAAATTTTGGAGTATTGGCTATTGTCCCTTAGACTGTGACAAGCAAATTTAGTGAGATGATCTGAAATTATCTTTTTTTCCATTACGCTTACTACACTGGAACATTGCTCAGTTAACACCTGGAAGAAACTGTTTTGGCTGATCCAGGTAAACAGAAATCAGGTAAATCAATGCTCTATCAGCTTGCCATCAACATTTTTACAGCTCCAATATTTCTAAGTTAAACCAGACCTTTTCAGTCCTCTTATAATACATCTCAAGTAAACTAGGCACAGCTGGCCTCTCCACCAATAAATCAGTTGTTGAAGGAGTAACAAAATATATACAACTAAGGCAAAGACAGGACGAAAGATTGTGATTGAAAGAGAAACTGTGCAGTGAACCTAAGAAGTCAATTTAGAGAGTCTTGACATGTTTCATCAACATGTACTGAGGAAGTGCTCCCATGGGGAAGGTGGTTTTGTCTTAATTTTTTATGTTGGTTCCTCAGCGAATGCTCTGCATAAGGCATCTCTGAATGAAAGGGATGTCTGGTTTATGAAAAAGCTTCAATACTTTACTGGTGATGGAGACTGTAAGAAATAAAACTCCAGAACGGAGAGTTGTAGGGCTGTTGGCATACGGGATGTTGACTTCTGCAGCCAGAGGACAGAGTTCCCAGTCACACTGGCAGGATGGTTCTTCCGA
This sequence comes from Baryphthengus martii, assembly GCA_013396935.1. Classification (NCBI taxonomy): domain Eukaryota; kingdom Metazoa; phylum Chordata; class Aves; order Coraciiformes; family Momotidae; genus Baryphthengus; species Baryphthengus martii. The sequence goes on from VWZK01007386.1 coordinate 40,833, forward strand.
AGGTGCTCCAAGTTGCAATGGGGTCATGGATGCAGCCTAACCTAATAAGGACTCCCTGTGTAATACAGTTTGACTCCCTGTATAATGGTAACTATTTATATATAATTTTGAAGGGAATTTTAATTGCACTCTGCTGACCACATCCCAGCTCTATTGAGAAAATATTGTAGAAGTACTTGCTTTTTTCAAGGCGTGCTGTATCTCTGCATTGGAAGAGTTGCTTAATATCAGACTAAATTAAACGAAAAAATTATATATTGCGGGAACACAAAAAAAAATTGTCTGAATAAAACACGCATACACACCTTTCTACGCCATTGACCAAAAAATACAGAAAAACACTGGCTAAGTGGACCTGAGACTGGCTTGTCAGAGTCTTCTAACAAGCTAGAAGGGAAACTGCCTTTGATGAACCTACTTTTGTTATTTTTACACCTAATACAGTAATTCTTAATGAGATTCCACAGTTAAGAGGACATGAAATTAAGCAGTTTGCACTGAAGTACAACATTAGACATTAAGCTGACAATCTTCAATATCCACCAAATAAGAGGCTAGTAGGAAACAGTGTCAGAATAATGAGACATTCACAAGAAAAAGCTGTAGATTAAGACTTTATAACTGTGTTAACTACACTAAAGTAACACTGGTTGTCACCTGCTGACATTTTGTTCCACAGAAAACTGAAAACAAGAATGCCTGCTCTGTCAGAACTAGTTTCCAAGTGACTGGGGAGTTGAAGAAGTTCAAATAGACTGAATATGACAAGAGGCTTTAGCACAAACCAACTGGAACCACACTATCAGAGCATGAAGTTCATAATATTCAGTGCTGATGAGTTTCTGTTTAATAACTTCTTCTAAGCTATTAAACAAAAACCCCAAATCACAACCCAGAAAACATCTTAAATGGCCTACTGCCTTCAATGTTTTCTATCTTGGATTTCAAGGCTTTAACATCACTGAACAGTGTCCCACAGATCCCGAATTTGTTGGTGTTAGCTTAGGAGTCCTGCTCTAGAATATGAATCGAACTATTTGCTGGGTGTTTCCAAAGGTATTTTGCTCTGTGCATTTGTTATTAATCCAATCCAGTATTTCTAAAACACATCCTGAAATGCCACCGTACCTGGGTTAGCGACATGTTTATTCCTTTAAACTTTCTGTAATTACTCATGAGATAGAATGCCTGAGAATAGTTTTCCCTCCAGGAAATGCTTGAGATAAGACTGAAAAGAAGTTTCTATTGATTATTGCCATAAGAAACCTGCAGTGACTTCATAAAGATGATTCAGAGCTTAGCTTAGGCAGAGGGACTTAATGTCACTACAAAATCGTACATGGATAGGAATTTAAAACACCTCCCCTGTGCGATCACACCAAAAATTTGTCCTCTGAACTTTTCTTTTTTGTACTTCTAGATTCCTCCATGAACTCTGGGATACTTTTTCTGCTGGTACACATTTTATTGTACTTCTCTATATAATTCCTCTCTCTGCTATACGAGTCTTCTGCTAACAACTGTTCAAGCTCTTCCCTGAAGACTGTATACGACAGCCACAAGGCCACTAAGGCGAACGTGAGGCGCAGTGAAGGGACCTGAACTAAGCGCATGTATCATTGCATAATGGAGTGGTGAATGCCATCCGGAAGGACATCCTCAGGCAGGACAAGCTCAGTCCTTATTAATATCTTGTCCAACAGCCTCTTTCCTAGCACCAATGTTGAGTAAAATGTCAGGACTGATTTAAGGCATCTTACCTGTATAAGGCCCAAAAGGATTAGCTTCCTGATGAGGTTAGGGGCTCATGTCCAAGTTGTCCCCTGTATGCCGGTACTTGGTGGCTGCAGATCAGCTGCAAGTCACAGAGCAATGACAAAATGTCCCAGAGCCTGCTGACAGAGCCCACAAGAGCGGCCTCATTGCTCCAAGCTGCTCAGCAAGCTTGGGAAAGTGGTTTTCCTACCACCCCTGACCCAGTACAAATTGGCAGCGGCTCACATATGGCTCATATCAGCCTGCAATCTACAGAGTCAGCATCTAAAGCTAGCCCCAGCTGCTAGAGCCTGCAACCTTTGTGACAGGAGTGATGATTGGGTTTAAAAGCAAAGGGAACAGAGTCAGGAAATTTCTTTCCCAAACAGAATATATCGCCTATTCAAATGTTTATCCCTTAGCACATTGCAGAGAAAAAAACTCCACAGTTAGGAGAAGAAGGGCTTCATTGCCTGCACTGGGCTTTGGTGAATAAACCCAGTGAATTTTTCACTAGCCAGTTGAGACTGAGAACCTGGCTGAGGCAGCTGCGCTGTGTCTCCAACTGTGTGAGTTGAACATGCTCTGAAATACTGGATCTGGCAATGACAGTTTTCCCTTTTGCACATCATCTGCTTCACTGCTCTTGCATAAGGGTGATCTAAAGCTTAGCAAATACTTATTGCTGGAAATATTACACGTGTTATGGCAATAGTCAATTTGCAGAAAGCAGATCATTCATTAACTACCCAAAATAGCTGAATGGCTTGAGAAACTGCAGCTAACAAAAGGCATTTAAACCAACAGGTAGCAAAGAGCAGAGCTACAGTGCCTTAGCAGGGGTAGAGTATTTCTCATTTACATAGTTGCTGTGGCAAAAACATTACTCCTACTCCCTATCTAGATGCCAGAAAGAGCTCACTACCAGTAGTAGAACAACATATTTTGCATTTGTTGCTACTATGTGAAAAAGCTTTTAATTTACCTGTAATACAAATGACAAAATCACAGAATGATGGGAATTGGAAAGTACCTCTGGGGATTGATTATCTAGTGCAACCCCTCTGCCAAACGAGATTTGCCTAGAGCAGGCTGCACAGGAATGCATCCTGGTGGATTTTGAATATTTCAGAGGGAGGAGACTTCAGAGCCTCTCTGGACAACCTGTTCTAGTGCTCTGTCACCCCCAATGTAAAGACGTTTTTCCTTACATTTAGGTGGAGCTTCCTGTGTTCCAGTTTGTGCCTTTTGCCCCTTGTCCTGTTGCTGGGCACCACTGAAAAGAGACTGGCCCCTGGGGAACACCACTAGCCACAGGCCTCTAACTAGACTCTGCATCACTGATCACAGTCCTCTGACCTCTCTTGTTCAGCCAGTTCTCAATCCACCCCACTGTCCACTCACCTAATCCACACTTCCTAAGCTTACCTATGAGGCTGTTATGGGAAAAGTGTCAAAAGCCTTGCTGAAATCATAGTAGACAACATCCACTGCTCTCCCCTCATCTACCCAGCTAGTCACACCTGAACACTATCAGATTGTCAAGTGTGATTTCCCCTTGGCAAAAGCCTTGGTAAAACCATGCTGACTACTACTGGTAACCTTTTCTTTCACATGTTTAGAGACGACCTCCAGAATGAGCTGTTACATCACCTTCTTTGGGATGGAGGTGATGCTGACTGGCTTATAATTTTCCGGGTCTACCTTCTTGCCCTTTTTGAAGACTGGAGTGACATTGGCTTTCCTCCAGTCCTCAGGCACCTCTTCTGAAACACAATATTGTTAATGGAAATAACTTGCATATCTGTTGCTTTTAGTGTTGCATGAACATTAACCACACGCTCTGCGTTCTCAGAATTATATTTCTCCTCTCAAAAAGGATTCAGTGCAAAACACATTTATTATTAGAGACCACAAAGGTGGACTATGATATAAAGTGAGTAGCCCAGATTCAGTAGCATATCTGGGACCAGAGCTCAAAGTCAGTATATACAGACCTGTTCAATGGACCACAGTATTTGGCAGGCAGGAGGAGACAAAGAAAAGTTTCACCAGACTGCTAGAAGTTGGCAGGGAGCTCCAGGTCAGCTTAGCTGTGTACGTTCCTCATTCCCTGTGAATTTCAGCCCTCACAATGCACCCACTACTTGACAGGGTTGAAAATCAGTTACCAGGCTGCTTCATCTTCAGTCTTCTTAAGACTCCATCCCTTGAAAATCATAAAGATGTAATTAATTTTGATCCTGCAGGTCCGATTGCTAGGCCTGTGGATAGAATTACAATAGTCTTTAGAGGACTTCAGTGACATTACTATGTTAAGGTTCTAGGTCACTAGTCTAATAAAATGCATGTTTCAAGACAGAAACAGGTAAGCATGAACATTTTATCAATCAAGAGGAACAGCCAGCATGGTCAGTGACAGACATTGGAACATTAGAAGGTATTAAATGCTAGGAAAGTATAAGCCACTGAGATGAAAAGAAATAGAAATGAACCCTGGTTCATATGCCAGAAGAAATTGCTTTGCTTATCTGATTTACTTAGACTCCGTTTTATTCAAGGCTCACACTTTAAAGCCTAGCTTCCAAAAGTGCTACAACCCTGCATGTATTACAGCTCAGTCCATTCCCCCTGGAAGACCTAGTTTAACAGCTTACTTTTTAAGTACGCGCTTAGACCAGAAATATCAATGGCAGCTTAACTGCAAGATGGGTTGTTGCTCTTTCAGTATTTCCAGGCATTCTGCAAGCTCATTTCTGGGATATATGTAACAAATTTGCCACAAGATATAATGGCATACATGTGTGGAGAATCAGGATCTTACAAGCCAAGTCAATGTCATCACTTGTTTGCTGTGACAGGTCCTGCGAGCTGCAGCAAAGCCTTCCTCAGATTTATGATGTGCAAATTCACGAGCACGTAACTACTCATGATAACACAGTTTGGCTATTCAAAGTAGAAAGAATGTTTGTGTGTATATTTATATAAAACTGTGTTTGAATTGAGGTACTAGGAAAACTGTAAATAAACATTAGGTTTATTATTTAGTAAACATGAGTATCTACAGATGATGATGCAATCAGTGTTGTTACAGAGCATAGGAGAAGTGTTATTAAACCCTAGTTCTTTCATCATTAAAAAAATGTTGATTTGTGGCAAATGGCAGTAGATTAAAAAAAAACAACAACAAAAACCCACAAACATGTGTGGACCCTCACATCTATTTCACAGAGCCTCCAAATAGTTTTTATCAGACTAACACTGATCAGTAGTACCTTTAATACCGTTCTTCCTAACAGATGTCAGTATTCCTTCCCCTTTTACTTCCTCACTCCCTCAGAAATGGTAAAAACAGTCTGCATTTTGATAATAAAGTATTTCATTCAAACGAAAAAAAATCTCATAATAAAGCGTTAATCAGATAAAAAAAAAAAGTCAGTGGGGATTTTTATTAGTCAATCATGTAACTAATTAAAGCCATTGATTGATAACAGACAACACTGCAACAGAGTTGTCTTACTCCTAACCCAGCAAAATGATCTTTCTGCTGCACATATAGAGTATGGGATGACCTGCTTACAGATAAGTCTGCAACTGCTGACCAATCTATTTTTACTTAGTGGTAGTATTTCCCTAGATCAGCAGTTCTGACAGATCACAGCTTTGAGTCTGAGACATTTGTGAACCATCTCTTTGTTACTCACAAATAGCAAAGTGCACATCGATAAATCACACCCTTTGTCTCTTTCTTTTCCCTCCCCCACACAGTTGCTGCTTTTTCGTGTCAAACCAACCAAGGCTGAACATTCCTGAATCATCTATATTAACCTGCAAGAAATTCTAAAGAATAGATCCTATGTAATAGAAAATGACCTCAAATAATTAACATTTTTGAAGTGGTTTTTAGCTGAATTTTGTCCAAGGTATATAAATCATCATTCATCTTTCCTCTTCCTGGCAGTGCACTTAGACATACCAAGTCTTAAAATGATGACATCACCATCCCATAATCCTTTATTATAAGTAATTAAAGCAGTAATATGGCTCTTCTCATGCACTACTCATCAAGCAGACTTATATGAAATCTCAGGCATAGTGCACCTGAGGTGAATCAAGAGAGCACAAGACTCAATGTTTTTGGTGAACTGCTGGTACTTTCATGTGAATTTATTGCTGCTGAGGGGGTAGTGCATGTTAACATGCAGGGAGACTAAATTCTGCTATTAATCCATGAGACAGGCACTGCAAAGGTAATATTAGGTTCCCTATCCACGTACAATATCAAGGCCTTGACAAGGAAGGAAGGAAGCATTTAGTTTAGTCTGTGCCTCTTCAGATTTTGGCCTTTCTCATAAACACACTGGCAAAGCTATCAACATTAATCTCTGGATAATATATTCAATGGTAGGGACAGTACCCAACAGGAACTCTGTTAGACACTCAAACACCTTTCTGTAAGGACTGATGATGAAAACTTTCTCACACTGCTCAATGAGCTTTGGTGTAAAATCAGTAAGCTAGATCAGCTCTCCAATAGCAGAATACCCATCTGACAATGCAGCCATTACAAGTTTTTAACGTTACTGCATGTTATTATTTTGACTCATTACAAAGTTTCAAAATATGAACTACTATTTTCTACATAGCAAACAACAAAGCATTTGTCCTCCATGGTCAATTGCAACAAAACACATCACATGATATTATAATTCATATCTCACTTAATGATGTCATCCATATATTCCTCTTTAATAGCAGCTCCAAAATATGATCTGATTTGGGGGACTCCTTGAAAAGCCCCATCTCAGTCTTTGTTGCTTCCATATGCACAACAATTTATACTCATGCTACCATAGCTGTATTCATCCTATAGACTATTCTTTGTGTCTCTTTTTAATGTCCTGGATTTCACTGTCCTGGCATCATAAAAAGTATTTATGCTACTGAGGTTAGTTAGGTGACTATCATGGTTAGACCAAAAATTTCTTGCAAGTAGACTAATCTTCATTGTATTTACAATAAGCATGACAGATCTGCAAGGAAAAAAGGCATGTAGGGAAGGAAAAGAATGCTGTCAAAGAACTCTTCTTTGTCTGTTGTTTTGCTCATGACAAACAAATTCTGGATTACAATTAAATATTTTTATTGCTTCTGCAATTTGCTGGATTAAATGATTCTCTGTATCCAAGAAATCTTAGAGAACTGGCTATTCAGAACCTGATCATCTACAATAACACCTTGATTTCTTTGGCTGTGGTGATTCAAACTACCTGCACACCTGCCCCAAACCTACTTTTATCTTCCAAGCCTATCTCCTGCCTCCACCCGTCCTGGATCCACATGATGGCACGACACCACACCTGTGTCAAAAACTGCTCAAACACCAGAGTTTAGAGCTCAATAGATAAAAGAGGAGAAGACTTGCCAAAATTAAATGTCAGTTAGAATTTACCTTGCATCACTAAATATAAATCTTCATTTTAACCTTCTCTCCATCTCGGCAATATGAATAGAGTCAAATCTGAGTGTACAGGGAGGTTCTAGAGGCTATGGTCATGGTTCTGCAGATATGAACAAAATTAGGCAAGGTCTGTGGTATGCTTTTAGAGAAACCTGTTTCATTTCATCTGGACACAGTGAAAAGAAAGGGGGGGGAAGAAAGAAAAAATAGCAGAAACGATTCCATCTTGTGAAAAATGATGAGGTGTATACTGACTTTCTCATCAGTCTTTTTAGATAAGTAATGCATGACTCCTTCCACACACATTCTTCTACAAAGGTTACACAGTCTGTCCCCTGTTCCAGAAAAGGATCAGACATGACCATCATTCCTAACTAATATTTGTCTAACTATTTCTTTAAAAAAATGGAAATTCCAGATTCTGGCTAGGCTTTCTGTTCCAATGATTTATATCTTCAATATTAGAGGACAGAGAATGCTTTTTTTATACCAAATGTAAATTTTCATTGCTGCAATTCAATCTATCTGGCTTTACCAACTATATTCCCACCTATCTGCAGTGGATAAAAGGTACAGTTTTCCTGTCTTTGTGTGTATATTCCACTGATTAGTAGATCTGTCATTATTTAGACCTTATTTTGTAGTTAAGCAAACCAGATAAAAAATTACTATGGTATTTTAAGAGTAGAGAGAGAAGTATTATAAGAAGATCAAGCAAGCAAAGCAATTTGTCAGCCACTTTTCATATTTAAAAAGAAACCCCAACAACTAAAACCAAAATACAACACATACCTCCCCCCTGCCCAGCCCTCCTAGAAATTATCACAGGAATAATATTACCCAGAGAGGTAATAGGTTATATCGAATTTAGGATTCAAGATACAGTAATGAGATCTTTTAGGAGCAGGTGTTATTAGTCACACTTCAGTCTCATCATTCAGCATTCATAAAAATATTTTTTTCAAAGATGACTGTATTTCACCACGACCTGGAAGAAAACGTTGGCTAAAGGGCATCTTATATTTCTGACCACCAAGATACATGACTGTTTTTTTGCTTTGATACAAAAAATATCTTTTCTTTCCTCTTATTGTTATTATCTCTTAATTAATCCCAAACAAAGGGTTGCTTAATTAGTTAATTCTTCCATTTATTTAATCTATTTACTTAGCAACATCTTTCATTACAAAAATCTGGATGATAGGCCTTAAAGTGGGATCGTGTCTATAAGATTAATGTGTGATCCATATTCAGGTATATACCGAAGCTTATAGATAATAATAAGAATATATGTATTTCCTAATTATAATTCTAATCCATTTCCTATCTGTGTGAATAAAAAAAGGGTTTATATTTCTATGTTTGAGTGAACATTCAGTTACAATTTTGGTTTATTTGTTCAGACTGCTGACATTTTCATGGTCTTTTATTAAAGACCTGATTAACCTGCAAGAAAGAGCACAATGTTTGTACAAAGCTTATGTTCTCTAAGCCTACTTTACACCCACATATTGCCTTCTGCTAGGGGAACACTGGTAATGTCAGCATCCCCTATCATATGACAATATCTTCAGAAGACTGAGCCCTCTTGTCAATACAGCATGATTTCTAATGCCAGGCACCAGAATACGAGTAACATCAAAGTGTTAGCCTGAGCCTTCGGTCAGCTGTAGCACTGCTACTAGGCTGTGGGCACGTAGGAAATAAATGACCATGTAGCTCTGCTGACACCTTTATCCACATTGATGTCCACTGTGCCAGCACCCAGTTGCTGTAATAATCAGCTTTCTGACAGTAGGCTTGCTATTTCTAGACAAAAGTATTGGCTTGAAATAACTGAAACCCTCTCCATGTTGCTTTCTGAGTTGTGCTGAGCATAGTGTTCTTCCTAAGTTGATGACTCTTTCCCTGGTTTAGGAGTCTTTGAAAGGTAAAGCACTGCCTCCATGGACATGGGGAAAATGAATACAACTCAGAAAATTCACCTATGTGCATTTTAAAGTAAGCTGTCAGAAAGATTTTGCGTCAAATAAAAGAAAACTCCACCCCAGAGATGTCTAAGATGTTTAATGAAACCAAATGCTTTCCAGCCTCACTATCCACTTTGCCGTTACCTGATGACTCAGGTTAGGACATTCATAAACAACCAACAGAGCAACAAGTCCTCTTTTATCTAAGCCAAGTGTTAAACAGTTACAGATTGTAGACTCAAAGTGAATTTATTAAGATTACACAGGACCATGAGGTGCACATTTGAGAAACAATATTTGTAACAGGTTATGAAATGCAAGATATGACCCTACTGAAGCCATTATTAACTAATTTAAGATGACATAGTGACACTAAAGGGAAATAAAGTCATTGTGAGGGAATGCTTCAGGTAGAAAGGATTCAGAGTTAGGTAATTACTGAATCAAAGACAATTGCAAACATGAATGGATTAAGCTTTCTCTGAACAACATCTTTACAATTTATTGATTTATTTTGCACAGGCTAAACCACCACAAATATCTTATAATTTTAAAAAAGTTATCACAATCAAGACTTACATTTTTGCTGGTCAGCTGCATGCTGTTTGCCTTTCACTTGTGTTAATATTATTTTCCAATTTTGTATTTTCTAAGAGAATGAAGCTGCCTATACACTCAACCACAAAGAAAAAAATGCAAGTGTAAAATATGTATACCTAGGTTTATGTTCCTCCGTGCATCTTCTCTGAGTTCTTCCTTGTACACATACAAGATTTAATAGTCAGTAACTCAGCCAGGTATTCAAGGAAGGCACGGACTTGCATACCTTGTGCAAGACTTTTCCATGTTAAGAATCTCTGCTGAATGCAATATTGTTTGTAGAGAAAATCTCTATGAAAATCTCTCTTATGCAATGTCTTATGCAATAAGACAAAGTTAGTGGAATGCTTGTATATCCACACCTACCTTTTAAGGTAAACTGCAAATTCATGCTTCAGCAAACTCTGGCTCTTTTTGTGACATAGATAAATTGATGTTATGCCCCTACTCTTGCCAGATAGCTACGGGTTCCACTAAAGGGCCTGCCAAATCCATGCAGCAAAGGCTCCACACAACAGAAATATGAGATTCCGAGGGTGAGAAGAGACTTTCATACATTTTTTTTTTTGTCTCTCTCTCTCCATTTCCTCTTTAAACTCCTATTATCCCCTTTAATTTCCTCTGTGTCGGTTAGCACCTCAGTCCAGCCTGCTTCCTGAGTGTCAGCAGTCCCAGGAGGCAGAAGACAGCATTTTCCAACCAGCAAGGTACATATTGACAGTCCAAATCTTCACAGTGTTCTGAGTGTGAAGATTATACACACTGAAAAAAGCAGGGTAGAAAGAGGAGCTTTGTCTTTCAGGAATAACAATCTACGTTACCATGCAATTGTTTACAGACCAGTGAGTGCTGGAGTAGTTGGAGGGCAGGTTCTTTAAAAGTATTGTAAAACTGTTAAACTTTCAGTGACTATGTACACCTAAAGACTTTTCATAAGCCGAATCCTAGATCTTTAAGGGTAAACAATAAAAAAAAAGTTAGTGGAAATTGCATATGATTTTTTTGAAACATAACCCTTGAAAATACTAGATGTAAGATATCTCAGATATTAAACCACAGCTAAACTTGATCTTAGCCAAAAGGGCACTTGCCTGTATTCAGTTCCGAGTAACATCTGTATCAGATTGGCACTCGTAGCCCACACAATGACCTTTTTAAAATTCATTTTTAACATTTGATTTTATATAAGCGGGAGAAAACTTCAGCCCAGATGCTGCCTTTAAAGGAGTGTATTTGTACTATAGAAGGTAGGAAGATGGGATGAAGCACCTCACGAGGCCATAGTTGTTATTCAAAAGAAAACAGAACACCTATCTGATTTAAAAGGTATAAAAATATCTCTTGCATATCAAAAGCAAGTTCTTTTCACAGAGAATTAACCTTAAAGAAACAGCTGGGCATAAACTAGAGTATTATGGTATGAGGAATTTGGGATAAAAATGTTAAAAGTTTAATGGAGTTGATTATTGAAAAGGTTTTTGGTTTTATTGTGGAAAGAACATGTGCTCCTATTCCTGACTGGCAATTTGTAAGTATAGACATAGCAGAGCAGTTACCACTGATGTCTAGGATAGGGCAGACTATATTGCAACATTTTAAAAAGGCTTTTCTTGCCCAGCTGGTTTTAAGTGATATGAAATACAAAGTCCTTTGGACTTTAATCATTCCAGCAAAGGAGAGAAGGGTTGAAGAGTTTAATACCTAACTCTTAATCTAGTTGCTTTGTTATATGTAGGGAAATGGCTGTTTCAATCTCATAACTTTTCCATTTCTAAATTCTGCCTCTCAGAGCAACAAAACAACAGCATTATTCTGCTCAATCACAAAATGAGACTGTAAGAAATGCAATAGCAAATATTGGTGGGTAAATATTAAAGCTGCCTTCTTCTCAGTACAGCCAGAGCTGCAGTCAAATATGTATGAGTTCTGCTGACAGTGCCTTCGTACCGGCTCCAAGTGACAGCAAGAGAAATAAGGCAAGAAATATCTGTAGGCTTGTCATGTACTACTATCCTTTTGATAATGCAAACTGTTAATCCTAACCCAGGTAAAGAGAAGAAAAGAAATTGGGTTCTTATCTTAAAGAGTCCACATTGGCCAGATGAACACTTCAAGGTCATCCAGTATCGCTATAAACAAAACAAACCTGTCGGCTCTATTATGTTGCTAAAATCCCATCTGGCTGACAACATTTTCACCAAACAGAACCAATTTATTTTTGTTTTAAGCTTTAATTAAGTATTATAGATTGAAATGAAGTAATTAATAACTTTAAAGTACACTGACCCACAGAGAGCCAATACCTCAATCAGGTGAAGCCTAGGGAAAGGAAATGCATGAAATAAAATAAAACGATTTTGTCCTCTCAGTCTCTCCTAGTAAATCAAAGAAAGGAATTTTTATATTAATTGGCAATCAGTCTATGTCTAGTCTGACTGCTGACACCGTGTAGCCATAATAATAAAAAACATTTCTATGAGAAGTGAAAATGCAGTTTGAATGTTAATAATGCCTTCATTTTCTGTCCTGATTGATTAGTGTGAATAAAATTCAAGCAGCAATGTCCCTGCCTCAATTGCTTATCTCAGGAAAATCAAAGAATCACAGAAATCAAGTAGTGTATGAGTTAGTAATGCATATAAATGACTATCTATAGAAGGAGTTCCATTTCAGAGAGAGTTCTCAAAAAAAATATGGTGATCAGGTGGGAAATCACTGCAGAACAAGTTTCAAATACTGAGCAGCTTTCCATTCCACATTGCTTACATTTATCACAGATAGAATTTGTTTAGCAAATACAGCAAAAAAAAAACAACTATTTAGTGCAACCTGGACAATAAAGTTAAAATTACTTGCCCCATGTCCTAAAAATTTTAAGCATTCAGACCACATTTAAAAAGAATATAGTATACATTCTGACTCTTTTCCCCAAACCAACCCTCAAAACCTCAAATACGTAAGCATAAATTAGTTAAATCTCTCAAAAATCTGACTCAGCTTGCCGATACATGGAAAAGCCAATATTGGTGAACCAAGTCTGTGTATTAGGTTTGCATTTCATTATAAAACTTTCTGCCAGACATCTTTTAAATGTTTAACATATTTACATTTCCATTTTCCAAACAGCCGGGGAGATATTCCATTATTAAATGCAGTACTTTTAATCTTCTAACACTGAAAGCCCCAATTTCAATGTTTTCCTCGTATGTTAAATGTGAATGGCTGCTTCTCATGAAGTCCAGAGCATTAAATTTGTGCTTATATATTTGTTAAAGGCTTCATACATCATTTGATTTCTTATTAATATGGGATATAAAGAGCTTAACATCATTCATAATCCATTAATAATTCCAGTTACATTACCTGAGTCATTGTTTCCATATAACAAATGTTTTCAAACACTGAAGAAAAAAGCAAAATAAATCATTGGGCATTTGCTGTTTATTCTCCTTTATAGGAAAAAGTAGTTCTTAAAATATAACTGCATCTGACAGAGATGTGCCCAGTAGATTTGGAAAGAGCAGCTGAACATAAAAAGTTTGGAAATTCGATTTTCTAGTTGAAAGGGAAGTAGATGCCCTGCAATAACAGCATTCATACCTTGAAATGATGAAAATTAACCACTGTGCTCTTCCTTAGGATTAAATAATACTGAACATACAGGTATCATAGATGAAAATACCTGAGAGAAAAAAAATCTTTGGAAATTGAAACATGACAACATGGCATGCAGCAATTTGCAGACAAAGCCCCATTCCCCACACAGGAAAACAGAAATTGAAAGGGAAGCAATCCTCATTGCAAAAGACATGAAAACTGATATTTATTGCTGAAATCAGTCCTGGAAATCAGTTTTGCCCACCCCATCTCTTGAGGCCAAGCATCAACAGTACACTGCTGTGTACTCAGTGTGCTGAATTATGACCTACTGCAGAAACAGCACATTTGGCATCATAACTTCATAAATTACAAATTTATATCCCTGCACAAATATACAATGAAACAGAGTTTTTCCAAATGTGTCCAGAGGAGATTTTGGATTAAGCAAAAATGACAAGTGATTTATCCCCGACTTCTCTTGAAAATATACACCCTATTTTCTAAGTGGTTCATGTTAATAAGCACTTGAAATACATAAAAGAACAGCCTTTTCACATATTTGGATAGATATTATAGCATGTTAGATGAGGGACAAGGGTTTATTCACACAGCAGTTATTTTTCAGTAAGCCAAACTGTTCTTGGAACAAGCTTAGAATCCTCACTGCTGAGCAACTCCTGCATAATTCCTTTACTTCAGCAACATAGTAATGATTTAATTCCAGTGTCCTCCCCAAGATAAATGAAAGGCTGGCCACCCTATCAGTTTTTTTCAAATCAATATCACATAACTGTAGTCTCAGAAGGACAGAAAAGAAACAAATCACTGTAGTCACAAAGGGCAGAGATGTGACAAACAAAAAAAATCTCATCAGATTGATAGCTAAGAGTGCTGATAAGCTGCCATCATTTACAGTGAACAATTTAGATTTGCTTTTTCCACTGCAGGAGAGAAAAGTGTAGAAAATAATCGAAGCACACAGCAGCAATATCTTGTTGCACGGATGTTAAAAAGATCAGCAAAATCCACAGACCTGGATCTTCAAGTGGATGTACCACAGCATCGCTGTGGTTAAGCAAATAGAGTTGTGTGGTCTTCACATTTGTTAAGGAACTGTCCTTGGAGCTGAACTCTTCAGCTTTAGGAAGAAATACGCAGTTAACTTTTGCATATGTCATTTTGGGCTGGGGCTTGCATAATAAAAAAGTACCCTGGACAAAGCATAACTTTCAGGTGATGTTCAGGAGGTATCAGGGCAGAAGTCTGTAGTGCTCTCTGAGGCCCTGGAGTGTTAAGTGATCCACAAGGATTGGTCAAGGTGTATCCCTGGATCTATCTTGGGCTTCTTACAGCAACATAGCCTTTTATTTTCCCTTGTATACTGAAGAGTCCTTGTTAAAAGATTTTTTTTATTATTATTTTTTTTTTTTCCTTTTCTGGGCAAAGACTAAATCATGAAATCCTGCAATCTTTAGGAAGTCACAATTATCTAAAAATGAGATATTAAATTGTTCTGAACATTTAAATGAGAGTAGCTGAACTTACTTATGCCATAATGAAGTGTCATTTTTCATTTATTATAATTAAAACAACATTCAAGTTCCACTATTTTTTCCTTGCTACTGCAATATTCAATTTTAAAATGCAGAAATAGATAAACAGTAAAAACATTTAGATGTTGTATTTTCATAAAAATGAACAGATTTACTTTTTCGGCTTATAATTGATCTAAGTAACAGTCAAGAAGGTATATTTTCCCCAGTGGGATCTGTAATACTTCGGGAATCAAACCAAGATGCGTACTCTCCAGATCATTGCGTCCCATACTTATACCATTTGTTTCATGACTAATTCTAACCTTTTTCCTTAGATTTTCTAGCTGTTCGTTTAAATATAAATGTTGTCAATATCAAAATGTCCAGGACTTCCTATGATGCAAATTAATTTTTGACATTATAAGCAATGGCTCATTTCTCATCTAATTTTGACAGTGGACTTGAAGAGTAAGAAAGCACTAGTGTTTGCTCATATGTTCTAAAGCAGCAGGAGATTTTGGGAACAAGAAGAAATCATATTATTCAGAGATGATTCAGTTTCTGCACCTAATACTTCATTGGCAGCTTTTACTAAAAATAAATATTTTTTTAAAACTCCTCAATGCACGCATTAGGGAAGATCAAACCAACAACACGTGCAGAGCTGTCATAGCTAGCTCCAGCGTGGGGTGGGATCCATGGGGCCAAGCTACAAAGATGTGGGTGTGCAGGGGCAGGGAAAGAGCAAATGTCCACCTAACAACATACATGCAGTCAAGATACAGAGAAGGGGGGCAGCAGCAATAAGGATCCTATGAGCTTTCTGATGGCAACAACTAGTTCAGGGGCCAGTGGTTATTTTATTGACTATTTTGACAGACTCAAATTAGACAGTCTTCACCATTGTATTAATCTTCAGTACATATATTGAGAGACAGGAAAAACTCAATAAGACAACTCAATCAGATGCTCCCCAAAAATAAAATTAAAAAACCCAGAAGTTTGGCCGACTATTAGACCTTCCAGACACAGACATGAGGACAGATGATCACTTGAAGTTTCTCAAAGGATTGCCCAAGAACTTCCTAGAAGCCACCCTTCCCAGCAAAGCTAGAATTTTCAGAGAAACACTTGTCTTTTAAATCTGCAATTACTATTTTGGCTCCACTCAATGCTTGGAAAGTTTGAGTCTAGATCATTGTCACTACTCCATTTTAGACAGACAAATAAATAGCCAGGTGTGCAATGAACTATTTTCTTGAGGCATGAAGAGTGGGTACTTAAAACTCTTACACCTCACCACATCCTTTCTTTAGTATAACCAATAACTTATTCATGCCTTCACTACTCGTAAGTGTAATGCAGCTGTCTAGGAAACATGACAATATAATCCTTACAGGAAGCTGTCATGCACAAAATATTTAAAATCTTTTAAAATAAAATATTATTTATCACATGTAAAATACTTCTTTGTATACAGACATTTAAATTCTATGAAATTAAAAAAAATCTATTATCCTCTTGATACACTGTGGAAATGAAGCCTTTCTCAACACGCTGGTTTTGTACTAGTAGAAGGTTGCATTTCACACAAATAAGCCACATCAATTCCATGCCTTTCTCTCTGAAGCAGTTACTGCTAGGAATTCGTTTGCAAAGTATTTGAACAGAGTAAATAACTCAAACAGACTCTTGTCAACATGCATTAACACCTTTTACTGCTTCACTTATAAGAGACATTTTTCCTCTCTCCCTCCACAGCATTTGTATTGAAGTTCATTGTTCTACAAGTTGTATTGATGTTGCTGTGCAAAGTTCAGGCTTAGAAAGCTGCTTATCTGCATACTGCAATACTCTAAGTAGCAGCCTATTGATTTTTGCTTCTCCCTTAAAACCACCATGGCTTCTTTCAATATTTTTCTTAAACTCCCAATGTAGAGGACTGGATGATAGTGCACAGACACAGAGTTTTTCAAAGAAACTCATAAAATCTTAAGACTAGTTAACTCTCCATTAGGAGAAAGGCATTTCCTTCTGTTTTGTGAAGAATATAAAATAAATTCAATATCTTAATGAAATGCCCTTTATTCAGTAAAGAAATAAATATTCAGAAGGACATTGTGAATGAATATATCATGTTCTAATCAATATCACATAAAAATAGCTGATTCTTTTTTCACATTTAAGGAACTTCCAGAAGTATGGTAGCCTTATTACAATTTCTGGACATAAGCATTTTAAAAGGCACATATTAGAACCATTCAATTATGAAGATAGACAGCAGTATTTTTAGCAAGACCTTTCTAGCAAGCTGTCTAAGATATATTACACAGAGGTGTCCAGAGTCTTGTTATATATCTTGAACATGGATGATATGTCTGCAAGAATGTTGTAGTTTCATGACAATTTCTCAAATACTATTCAAGAGTTTAATAATTTCCCCATTTTTAAAAGATATCTGCTATTTTGGCCTTCTTGTCCTGTCATTTTATTAAAAAGTTAATTTTAAAAAATGGCAGCATGGTTCTTCGCAGACAGAAATCTTTAGAATTATGCTTTCTTTAATGCTCATCTCGATACTGATCAAAAAGACATGAACACTCAGACAAGATGAGCTCCAGCCTTTGTGGCTGCTGATAGTTCTATAGGTGGGCAATTCTCCAACATGTAACATTAACCTGCTGTCTTCTTTCAGTTATCAAACAACTGCTCCTTGTTTGATTTCTTACCTTCTGGTAGACCAGGTCCCTTTCTACATTATACATGCCGCGTTTGGTAACCTTCTGAAAGCTTTTAATCTCTCCACTTTTTTGTATTGGTAGACTAGATAGACTGCCAAAATTCTGATCTTGAGCGCCACAAGATGACTTGCTCTGTCCAAAACAAGGCCAGTGATGAATGAACATTACGAGAATTCTTTTCTGTGGTCAGTAGGCAAAATTCAACTTCTTATCCTGGTGACTGCATGATTCAGTTGTGATTTGTCTTTTGGCTAGTTTCTCAGTTTCATGCATGCTTTTGAAAAAGAACTGTACAAATTATTTGTGATGAACTCCAAACCTGCTGACAGGTTTTATTATGAAATCTACAATTAGGCCCTTTAAAAACTTTCTCCACAATCCCAGTCTGAGTAACTGTGAGCAGATTTATGATTTCAGGTGGAAATGATGCTGAACTCAGAGGTTTTTGTATCATTTAATGTGAAACCAGGCAAATCTTATTCTGGGTGACTTTTTTTCTGTGCTCTTCCAGAGGTTCAAATATGAAAGTCAAAGGAAGGCCAGGGAAAGTAAAAATAGACAAAAGACTGCACAAATTGCTAGAAACACATTTTTGCCTTTCTTCGCAAACAAGTAGAAGGATTTACACAGCTAGAATACTCATGAGTTGCCAGCACTATGCAATTTTCACAGCATTTACTTTTGGTTTTGGTTAGAGGTTATTTTAGCTCATGGCCTCCTATACACCTGCTTCAAGTGACCAAAATAGTCACTGCATGTGATGCACTAACTCCTTTTGCTTAAGTGCAGCATGCTCACAGCCTAGGCAAGCACACAGAAGGATATTACTATTTCAGATGGCTACAGAGCATTAAAGCTGTACTTTTCCCAGGGAAGATGATGGCCCCTTCA
Organism: Baryphthengus martii; assembly: GCA_013396935.1. Taxonomy (NCBI): domain Eukaryota; kingdom Metazoa; phylum Chordata; class Aves; order Coraciiformes; family Momotidae; genus Baryphthengus; species Baryphthengus martii. The sequence goes on from VWZK01007386.1 coordinate 59,386, forward strand.
CCACTGATAGATAATCAGCCATGGAATTAAAACACACGACACAGGAGATGAGATTTTTGAGAGCAGAAAGAAAATAGAGGCATCACACAGAGGCAAATGCTGAAGAGAAAGGCTGTGAGGCATAACATGCAGGAGGAGTAGAAAGACAGCCATAAACAGTACAAGAGACAGGAAAATTCCAGAAGCAGAAAAAGGAGTCTAGCCTGGGTGGTAAGGATGACCACAAATGTTGATTTTAAAGAGGCAAGTACTGCTAGAAAAGGCAAACTAAAGGGATCAAATAGCGATTCATAAGAACCTTGTCTTCAGCGTGTACTTGAGAGGAGGCTGGCAAGAAGTTGCATAGTATGAACGCATCATGTCATTTACTTCAGCTTAGAAGATCTTAATGTAACCGAGGTCTTAATCTGCCACCTAATTAGATGCTAGCTCTCGTGGATGAGCAATGGTTTCAAATGTTTTCTGCTTCTCTGCAATATTCACTGCAGTGATTCTAGATATTTTTCATAGCTCTGTGTATGTCTAGTCTTCTGCTGGAATAGCTACATTAAAATTCTGTTTTGAAGTGGAAGCAATTTACTATTCCTTTTCCATCAAATAGCAAGTTATGAACCCTATAAAGAAATCTTTGAAGGAGTTTTTTCTCTCTAAGCTCCTCCAGTGGTTTAGTATAAAAAAAATTGGAATCTGTAAATGTGTCTAACAGAACATTTTGATTTGTCCATAAAAGGTCTCATGACAATTTTGGATATATAAGTAAAGATAAATAAATGCCTTTATTTTCTTAGCCACTTCTCTCTTCTACTGGCTAGGGACAAGAATATATTTCCCATCATTACTTTATTAACCAAATCATGTCCAGTTTGATGAAGACACCTCAGATGACTACTACTGCTACTAGTAAAAGTACATTAATAATAAAGTAATATTAATGTAGTGTTTGGTAAGGAAGAAAGGATAGTATTGAAGCTATTTTCAGAGGCATTAGATTTTTGATGGATTAGCTTGATTTCTGTGAATTGCTTGATCTCACAGGTTCATGTTTCTCTAGTTACAAAGTGGATATGAAAGTCAAACATCCTGAGTTTGACAGGAGGGCTTATTTTTTTGTTAGCTTCTTAGTAATGTTGAGAAAATCCATATGGAGATCAGACTTCTGATCAGAAGCATTTTATTTTCATTTCCTAGGCAAACCACAGTTTGGTCTGGAAGTGATGTGGGTGGTACTATAGTTTTCAATTTTAATGTAAGCAGAAAGAAGAAAAGGGAAAACAAAAATAATGCAAAAAGACTCAACACAGTCCTGCAGGGATCTGCCAAATGTGATATGATCATAAAAATCACCCCCCCATTCAACACTAATAGATACAATTTCTGGCTAAATGTAGTATTTTCTACTATATTTCCCCATAACTATCAATTCACATGCTGCTTTGGATTTGAAAGCACTTACCAAAGAATGATTCCTTGATTTCACACGCAGTCAGCTAGGGCAGCCAAAATAATCCCCTTAGGGAGGGGAACCAGGGCATTGGTCTAGGAGAAGCAATATCTGGTGTAGAAACCACAGAAAATAAAGCGTGAGAGAAGGAAGGCATCAGCATCCATACCAAGCTGTAAGTGTTCTTATTGATTGCATAATCAAAAGGTGAATTGCTCAATAAGAACAGCAATTAATCTATACAGCAGTGACAAGGAACCGACTCTGATTTTAGATCTGCTTCTGTTGCAACATGAGAATTACAAAAACTCTAGCGGGGTGTGTGTGTGAGAGAGAGAGAATTTTATTGCTTCAGCTAAACAGACTGCACTGATATGAAAAGCAAATCTAATCTAACTGTGGCACAAATATGTATATTTAGATGTAGACAAAGCAAAAAATATTTATAAATGGGTATTATTACAAAAGTAGATCTTCTGTGTAATTTAATTTTCGCTGATGATTCTGTACTACTGAACAGCCTATGCTGTTTTTCACTCTCATCTCTACCCTTTGATTAGTTACTGGCTGGGGTTAAACCATGACAATTAACTTCATAATCCAAAAAGTCTAACTGAGTCTGTATCAAATTGACATTCTCAACTTCTAATCAGCCAGGTCACTTTTGAAACTGAGATATCGTTCCTGCACATTTTTGATTCAGGTTTTTTTTTTTCAAACTACCATGTGATCACTCCTTTTATGATTATTTAACACATTAAATTACTGGGTTTTGCTTCAGTTTTATTTTTTGAACGCTACCTAGAATTCTAGGGTCACAATCATAATTCTAGCACTATGTGAACAAGTCTAGTTTCAGTAATAATATTTTTCCCTTTGTACTGATTTTCTCCGATATTGTAAAACCAGAACAGTCAACAATACAGAACATTGGAGCTCTTCATATGAAACACATACCATTTTTAACAGAGCGTTTATTTTACAGTTTTGATACTAGTGAAAATACCTTTTATTTCTGTGGTCTCATTCCATAGAAATAAGCTACGTTGTTAGTAAATATTTATTTATATGAAAATAAAGCAACAAAATACAGTTAAGAAGACTGAATGTTTTTCAGGACTATGAAGGCCTCATCAGCTTCCTCATCCTGATCAGGTGGCCCATAGTAGACACCCACAACAACATTTCCCATACTAGTCCCCCCCTTAATCCTTACCCACAAACTTTCAGCTTGCTCTTCATTGTCCCCCAGGAAAAGCTCAATACATTCCAGTTGCTCTCTCACCGAAAAAGCAACTCCACCACCTTGCCTTGCTGGCCTATCTTTCCTAAAAAGGACATAGCCACCCATGACAACATTCCTGTCATGTGAGCTATCCCACCATCTCTCAGTAATTGCAATGAGATAACGGTTCTGAGACAGCACACGGATCTCTAGTCCTTCCTGTTTGTTCCCCATACTGCGTGCATTAGTGTACGGGCATTTCAGACAAGTGGCCAAGCGTGCGGGTTTCCCTGCAGGAGAGTGGGAAGACATACCACGATATGCTCAGACCACTTTTATGTACACATTGTAATAAATACTCGGTCCTTTTTGACTGTTTGCGTTCTCTCTTCCACTGGAAAGAATTGTTTCTATTTCCTCATAAATGAGAGCCACCGAATTCTTATGGCTCATAACAGTAGCATGATCAACACTACAAAATAAATGTTATAAATGTAGATATATTACATTGACTTAGTTAAACTGTCTTTGGTGTTTTACTGGGATTTACTCAGCATAACTTTAGGCCTCATTTTAAGCAAGCACTGGAGAAGCAGTAAGAGAAAAAATTTTGAAATTGTGACTTCCTCTGGATTCTGAGAGTTATATTCAGCCAGTCAAGAATCATAATTAAACATCTCTTGCTCTCTTTCTCACACACACTCACATGTATATGTATATCAGAACATATTAAATTCGGAATACTTCTGTTCTATTAACTTATCTATTTGGTATGAAGTTTTTCAGCACAGGAATCATGATTTCCTATGTCTACATAAAGCTACTACCAAAACCCGTGTCCTAATTTTCCTATTTCTGCTTTATATATTAACATAATGTAAAGCTACTATTAGTACTGAAACCATAACCACGAAAGGGGCCCTTATTTTTGCAGCCAGCATGACACCAAATCACAAGACAAGTGTGGATTTGTATTGCTGCTTATCTGTTAGCACCTATAGAGTTCACTGTTTCACACCACCACCAAAATACAAGAGGGTCATCTATGCTGTTTCAAGATCACAGTCAAGAAGGGTGTTCAATAAGCATATTCTTAAAATTGTTAACACACTAAGTAACGATCTGACCACAGGTACATCCACACTTCTATGTGAAATGCTGTGCAGCTTCAAGAGTCACTCGGGCTGTATCAGTATGATAGATACTTTTTTTTGGCGGAGAGAGTATACGGCTGTTTTAACTCTAGCATCATAATACAAGATTGAAGTTGCCAGTTCTGCTCCATGACAGCGCTGTTAGTTAAGCAACTTTAGGCCCAGTTGGCTATTTCAAACTCTCTGTAGGCTGCTGCTTAAAAGAACAAGGGAACGACACAGTGAGGCAAAAGCCATTTAAAATAAATCTTGGCCGATGCAGTGGCTGAGGAAAGAGTTACACCACTTTATCACATACCCTTTGTACAATGTTAAATCTAAATTAATTAAATAAATCAGTTGATGAAATCACCCTATAAATGTGACAGTACATCATAATTCACTGCAGCTGCAAGAGCAGGGAGCAGATGGAAGACGCTGGATTTTTCTTTGAGCTGAAGTGCCATTTTGCTTGTCCATTCTATTTCTTTTAAGAATACTACAAGTGCATGTGTGCAAAGGGCCCGATTCTGCAGCTGCTTCTTGCACAGTACTTCACTGTCAGAAAGCTTTCCACAAAAACAAAGCAGCTGCAGAACTGTACCTTTCACATTTCGTTTCCTCATAGGAGAAAAATCCTGGCCTGTGTTACACTGGTGGAAGGAAGGAACAAAAGTTGGCTTTAAGTTCAATTGTAGACCATTAATAAGTGAAATGATCCTCCCTGTTGTTCTCTCATTATGCACTGTACATTAAACAGAGTTCTTTTAACAAGGGTAATTGTTTCCTCTGAAGTTCAAGCTTCAGTACCAACAAGCAATCTGGATTTGGCTCATTGCAGACAGTGTCTCAAACAGAAAACACGCTTTAGGGTAGCTATAACAAAAGCATCTTAATTCACCTTTACGCCATGCAAAGTGAACAAGGAGGAAAAGAAAACATTAAATAAAAGTAGTTTTGAATAGTCAATATGTCCCAAATGAAAATGGAGATGACTTGGAGGTTTTTTTCTGGAACAACGTATAGCTGTGGGTAAGGTGGACCTGCCAGTCCAGCTCCCAAGGAGCAGGCTGACCACCTCAGCCAGGAGCCTGAGCAGGTGGATTTACTGCACATGGAGCTGCACGCTGGTTGCAGCAGCTCTGGCAGCTTGCTGGAAACTGCCAGAGTTGCTTTGCTCTGCACTTTATTCAGGTCCTCACACTGTGATGTGGGAGAACGGGAGGGTGATAGGCAGCTCTTGGTCTCTATTTTCACCTTTAGTGGCAGAGTGCAGAGCGATGTGCATTGTCCTCATCAGAGGTCGGGGGACAGTAATGCTGAAGAACCAAATAAGATCTATTTGTGGCAACTTGTAGTCTCACTCAAAAGTGTACTCAAAACAACACAAATCCTTTCGTATGCTTTTATGGTGTTGGGTTTTTTTCAGTTCTCTCAGAAAATTGTCATAAAGCTCTGGTAAGTAACAGAAGTAATCTCCAAAACATGAATCAGATGACAAAGGAAGACCAGGGAATCTGGAGAATGCCCATATCTAGGTTCCATGCTCTGACAAATGGGAATGATTCCTGCGGAGTACAGGCTGAGGTCACGAGAAGACTGGGACTCATCTCGCTTGAAGCTGGCCTTAGAAATGAGGATAAACAGTGACAATGTATTGAACACTCAGGACTATCTGCCCAAATGCTAACTACTAAAGACAATAAAAGACAGAGAAAAACACCCTTATTTTACTAAGAGCACTGCTTGATGGTGATGGTATGGATGGACAGAGCTCAAGCTTCTGGGGAAGAGATGAGCATTTATTTTCCCACTGAGGTGCCTGGACATGGTAACTATACTGTGCCTCCCAGCTTCCCAGTCTGCATCCTCACTGTTTATAGACAGAAACATGCAAAGAGAGATAATACATCTATCCTGAGGTGAACACTAATCACGATCAGAGTCAGTCTTAAAATATATGTTTCCAGAAGCCAGTCTAATAGAGCAGGGTTAGTAGAGAGCTGAAAAAGCTACATGTTACTCTATCTACACATTTCATCACCTACCCTACTTTTGAACTTCATTTTGAAAGTTAAAGGATTCTGAAAGACAATTATACTTGCCATTGATTAGCTTATTATTCTGTCTTCCCACTCCCTTATTTGTTAGGCATATTTGAAAGCTTAGACTTATAGAACTGATCCTTAAGCACTTAAACACCAAGAGCAAATTTTAATCGACACTATTACAAACTCAGAATTACAAACCACAGATCCAGAATACTTGCTTTAGTATTGATTTTCAGATCTCAGACTTACTGAATAATTCCAGCCTATTTATATTGGAAGTTGAATAGTTATTTTGTTTCTCTTTAATCATGGTAGTCAACAGCCAATTTGTCAAGATCATAGTACATTCAACAGAAAGTGAAACTGCTTAACAAAACCATCAGTTACGTGGTCTAAAAGACCTTAATGATTGCTTTCGTAAACTTTCCATTTCAGAAAAATACAACAAAATTTTTCCTGTCCAGTCTTGGTTTTTTTTTTTCGTTTTTATAGAAGGTGGACACTAATGCTAGTTTTGATGTTCAGCAGTAACCTGAAAATAAGAACAGGTTTTGATTGAAATGGTTGATCCTGACTCATTGAAGCAATATGCTTTCATGTTGTGAGAATGGTCAAAATGATTTTGAAATCAGACCTCTGGGGTAGAATACAACTGAGAGGGAAGAGGACAGATGTTCTGTAATTAGCAAATAAAGAATTGTTTCCAACAGTTCTCCATTTCAGCCACTAACCTGCAAATGAGAAGGCATCCAAGAATGGACTGAAAATCTGACCGATTTAATGGAGAGGTAAAATTAGGGGTTTTGTTGCTGTTGGGTCGTTTTGGAAGGTTTTGCTTGCTTGTTTATTTTGTTTGGGGTTGGATTTTTTTCTATTCAATTCTGATCTATTATTCTCTATTTTTAAATGTCAGTCAAAGTAAGCTATTTTCTGTGTTGTAAATGCAATGTGCTGCCTGTGTCCAGGTCACAATTTGGTTAAAAATTAAATATTTAAATACAGAGCAGACTTCTGATCTTGGCTTCCTAAACTTAAACTTGAGATCACACCATTGGTACAGATTGTGTTACTCTAGAGACACGATATGAAATAGCTCAGCTAGTACCAAAATTGTTACTCAAAAATGGCAGTATCATGGCACAAAGCCTTTGAGGTGCTTGAGTGAACAAGAAAAAAACATCTTTCTGGCTTGAGTGAGTACTGTGTGGATGTGCTAACGATGCACACACATTGAAAACAACGCAAAGTTAATAGCTGACCTGTATGCCAAGATATTTCACATTGATTTTTGGGGTCAGAAGTACAGATCCTAATAATAAAAAGAACAGCAAAAATAATATCGCATACAATTAATAAAATCATCATCATCAAGGAAAAAAAGCAGCAAAAAGGGATCTGCTTCCATTAGACAAAAGTCCCAGCAGCCTAATTTAGGTTTAAGTTCAAGACTAGTCCTCAAAAAGCATCAGTGAAAGAACAGGGAGATTAAGATTTGACTCTCCAGGTTATACTAATCTCTAAATTACTTATTGTTAACAACTGTCACGCAGCATGTGAGAGCAAGTTTTGTGCAGAAAAAGCAAGACTTTTCCAGGTAGTTTTATTACAAAAAAACCTAAACCAACAAAAAAAAATTGATAGCCAGCTGTGACTGTGGAATCTCAGAAGGAGTTAATTTTTTTACTTTCTCTCCTCCTCTAGTCTACACTATGACATAATAATACATCCATTGATGACAGCAGACTTCAGAAAATTAATAAATTACCTTGAGAACTGGGAGGATAAAGTCCCTTTACTATGTTTCGACGGTGATTTTGTCAAAGCGTAGAAGGTGATACGAGATCTACTCTTCTAAACCTTTCAGTTGCTTGTGCTGACATTCTGACACATGGCAGTCAGAGCACTGTGTCTTTATTTTACAAGAATACCGAAAAAAGAAAGGAAGTGAACTGATAAATCTCATGCATAACGTTTGTTCTAGAGCTGTCCTACTCTGGTGTAGAAAAGTTTTATAGTAGGGTTGCTTCGTGATCCATAATATTGAATTTAGTGGGTTTTTTTAAAATACCTAATACAACAGTTTCAAATTAAGTAAAGAGCACTGCACCTGGTTCGTGAACTGTTTTAATAAGATGAATAGGCAGAAATATCTCTATCAGACTATTTACATAAACTCTAATCTTTACACAACACAACTTGAACTCTTTCTCACCTATTGTTGCTGGAAATGTTATCTTATTAATGTTACATACGTCTGCTCATCATTATGACAGAAAAAAGAACATGATCGTATTTACAGCAAGAGTCACAGCTGCAGGTGTCCCTTACAAAATGAAATTACTTTTGATTTTGTGTCATGACAATGTTCATTAATGACATGTACCCTAAAAGGGCAAGATCAGACAGATCCATGAATCATCGCAACAATAAAAAAAATAAAAATCAGTGTCTTAGTGAGGGTACACACACCTCTCTCCTCTGAATTCTCACATATATTAGAAGGTCTTAATGTAAAACTGCTGGAATGTAACTCTGCCCTTCAAGGAGGAAACCCAGGGAATACAAAGATGATCCAATAAATACATATATTGAACCATTAACAAAGTCTCAGTGAGTCCTGTTGACCACCTGAATAAAAGCGCTACCCAGATGGATGTGATAACACCTAAACACAGCAACAAAACCTGCACGTGGTCCTGTGCCTCACCCTTTTTTTTTTTTTGAACTCATGCTAGAAATAATTTTACTATCAGAAATCAGCTAGCTCAGAGAAAGCCCTTAGCTAGATTTGCAACAAGTTTAAAATGGTTTCTTTTTGAAAAACTATTTCAACACTTTCTGAGAATCTTACATCTGAAAATAGTTACCTAAGTTCTAAGATATTTGATGCAAGTATCAATTTTGCTCCGTATCTGCAAAATGCCTGGTAAATTCTTGAGAAATTGATAAATAATAAAAATTGCTATGCTTTCTTAACTTCTCAGGCAAAACTTGAACATTTTAAAATTCAGGGAAATCTACTTATGTCTATGACACTGCAATAACAAAAAATATGCAATTTATAAAGAGCATAAGTTGCTATGCGAACCAACAATACTGGAAATATTGAGATAGTACTAAAATTGATCTTTACAGAAGCATAGAAGGCTATAGGCTAGAGAAGTGCACAAATAAGTTTCAGTTTAGTTACACACAAAAAAAAGAGCATAAAGTTTAAATAAAGTAATTATAAGGAACTTCTTTGTTGTCTAGTTGATTTTCTATCAAGACTGTAATTGCAGTAGATATCTTTAGATTTGGGAGTATAATTTTTTTCTTTGTGTAAGAGTACAGATACAGCTGGCACACAACATAAGGAACGAAGTGTCACAACCTTCCTCACCAAAGGCTCTTTCTCCTTTTCTTAATTTAATATATATCAAAATAGAAAATTCACTAATTGAATGAATGAGTGTTTAAAGGATATCTTCTTGACTTTTTTAAAGTTTTATTTAAAAAAAAAAATAATTTTAATGAAACAGCAATATTTGCTTTTCAGAGCAAGCTTTAGACACAAACTAGATTGACCTAATTCTTGAGAAACTGGTTTTAATGTACCCTGGATAGACACTAAAGGGAAAATGAGACATTAGGTCATAGTTTTCTGTATTTTTCTAGCTGATCATTTTGCAGCTAAGAATATATACTATCTATAGGACTAATAGTTTATAAACACTTGCCCTCAGCAATCGTAAGCAGGGAAATTCATAAGAGTTGGTAAGAAAAGCCATATGATCTGATTCATTCTCTCTTACCAAAATAATATCAGAGTTCATTAGTGTCCTTTCACATCAGCTGACCATTTAAATCATCAAGTAAATTAGAATTCATATTTGTTTCTCATTGTCTCAGAGACAAATGGAAGGCCTTTAACCATACTTTATTTTCAGATCTGTGTAAGAGTTAACTGGCCCTATGAGAACAATCTGCTATCTCCTTTAGTGAGGTTCACAGAAAATCTTTCATATTAAAGATCCTGTGTAATCACCATTACTGACACTAAATGTGTAGTGAAGTTGTTTTATTTCCCTTGAGAGACAGAAAATATGAAACAGTAGTTCGTGAAATGTATGTACATATCTATACATATAGAAACACCTATTTCTCAAATTACATATAGCTTAAAAAAAAAAAATAAGAAGACTTAGGAGTTAAAATTCATTACCCCAATTTTATACTGAAAAAGAACGAAAATACTGAACTTGGCATGCTAAAAGGCTTAGGTAGATGACAGCAAGTACTATGAAAGATAATCTCTCAGCCTTGAAAAGGATTGCAAACAAATATGCAGTCAGTGTTCAATCAGCCATCACTTCCTCCTTGACAGGTAGAAGAGAGGTGGTAATGCTACAGTTTTTGAACAGCTAATGTTCATTTCATACCTAACACGACAAAAAGCTTAATTCCAGAGGTAATTGCTACTGCTCAGTAGGAGTGGATGGACTAAATAAGAAGGTAGCTGTGCTGAAAGGTTGTGCTGTCCTAGCCCAGCCACCTAATTTCATATATTCTTTTGGCAAATGAGACACAAAAATCCATTCAGAAGGTGAGGCAATACTTCAAGCAGGCATGCTGCAGGCTCCAACAAACTTCTCAGAGCCACTAAGAAACCTCTGGTAGGAAATACTGTACTGGCACAATAAATACCCTTCAAAAAGAGGGAAGAATGACAGAAGAAGAATATATGACAGGCTCTGCGGCTGTTTCACATATATGCTAATCAGAAAAAATTCCACTGAAGCCAACTGATATTTATAAGCATAATGTGAAAGTAAATGAGAAGAGCATTAAACTTCTCCTAAGGATGTAGTTACATGTTCACTTATATTGGTGACAATGCATGTTAAATAGGTCTCAGCACTCTTTCTTGTCCTGCTGTTTATTTCTACCATCCAGAACTATAAAATATTCCTTAGTGATGGCCTCTGAAAAACATTTATATAAGCAACTACATATATATATATGTGCTCACACATAAAGCTATATCACATGAAAGATAAACTAGCCTACTAAAATGATTTTAAGAGGAAAAACTACAAGGAATTTTTTTTTTTTTTTTAAACCCAAACACAAAACAGTCCCCAGCAAAAAAAAAAAAAAATATTTTTTATTAATCAGTGGTTAAGGGTAGTCTTTGCAAGATAATCTAAAAATATACGGCTAGCTTCCTCTGACAGGCTACATTCTCAATTCCACACATTATGTGAGCTTGTGGATCAATGGCTCAGAAATTTTCCTATTCTAGTCAATTGTACCCTGCAGTCTCACACTATGGCTTGGCAAGCACCCAGTTCCCATCTTACCACCTCCCTGGCAGCTGTTATTTCCAGGGATGTTGACAGCTTCTAAAGAAAATGCCAGATTAAGAGCACTTGGTAGTGGCCATCTTGCTCAAAACAATTTCAATGGAAGGACATGGAAACCAAAGTGATCCAGCGGTCAGTCCAGAGCCAAGAAAGCATGTGAGAGAAGAGAGAAATGCTTTCCTGGTAGCTGAGGTGGACAATAGGCAGCCTACAGAGCCGGAGTGCACTGCGGAAGCAGCAACTCAGCCCTCCATGGAGCCGTGGATCACACCCCTGTCCAAGGACTATTTAAAAGGGAGAGCATCTCCAGGGAAAATTACAGTTTCTTTCTATCTCCAGATAGATGTGCCAAAGCAGGAGGCCTTTGGCCTGGGACCCTGAAAGCATATGAGGCTTTGAGGTAAACGGTGAGTATACTTGTAACATGTACGACATAATTCAGGTAGGTGGATCCTTGTCACTGGTACTTCAGTGTCTTACACCACCATGCTTGTAAATCACTAATGAATAAAAGCAATAAGGATAAAATAAGGTGACAATTCTGAAGAAATAAATAACCACCAACTTGTTTAGAGAGCCAAACAAAACTTAATCATTCACCTATAACAAACTGCACTCATGGGTCAAATAGGTTTTAGAATTTTTTGTTATGGCAATTGATTGGCGTTCAACTGATTATTCGGATGGCCTTTCACTAAATGACCTGAAAGACACTGTCATGTGATGAAGTATCTCAAGTTCAGGAGGAAAAGTTTTCCAGGACTTCATCTTCAATGTGACACCAATGAGAGAAGGAAAGGTAATTTTCTAAAAGAAGAGATGGAGCAAAATCTCTAGCATGGAAATGCCTGGAAGTGTACAGTTATGATGGATTACGTACTAAGGAGCAGCCACACTTTGTAATTTTAAATCCAGCGTCAGAAGTCCATACTCTGAAACACTTTCTCTCTGACACCACTGTAAACCCTACTGCATTAAGAAAATCTATCAAACAGGCTGTCACTGGCAAGTCACTTCAAACCTGATATAAAAACACAGCAGAGAGCTTCTGAATGGTGGCAGCAGAGACAACACAGCAGCTGGTTTTGGAGATACAACCAGAGTTACAGGCTCTTTAAAACTTCTTTCGTATTCTGTTTATGCTCTCCATAAAGAAACATGCAATTGCATCTCTTTTTCTGCTGAGGTGACTACTACACTTGCCAGCTTGCAAAGATGCAGTGAAATTGATTTTAGTTTCATGCTTAATGGCTGTGACACAAGTGGCACCTGCACACCGTGGAGCGGAGTTCCCCTGGTGCTGACCTTTGGCCACACATTCGTGGCTCTAAATGGATCTCAGCAGCCCACTGTTTTGTGGATTGGATAATAAGGTAATGACTACGAAAATAGAAGACACATCCAGAATATCAGCATAATAAAATATAAGCCAATAAATACAGCAGTTGCTTGTTGAAATATACTTTCCAGTCAGGCAACTACATAGGAATACAAACAAAACATAGTCTGTATCTCCTTTTAAATATTTATGCTTAGAATCTTGTGGAAAATTACATTAGTGGTTTTGGTTGGATTTAGGGTTTTTTTTGTATGGTTAGTTTTTTTTTCCTAGAATATTGCCACCCTGCTTTCCTTGCTCCCTGCTCCAGGCTCATAGTTCTTATTTCTCCCTGACAGACTACCAGCTGGATATCAAACAATCAGTGTTGATTAAGTTCATAAAAATGGAGTTCCTCATCTTCTAATCAATATTTTTGTTGAATTGCAACACTATAAATTTTCCTGACCATTTACTTTATTCCCCTTCCCATATGAACTAACCCTTCCCAACTGGTAGTTAGGAATGTAACCTATTCATACATTAAAATGATCTATTACCCAAATCCCTAGTGTGCTGTTTTCTGTAATAGATGTTTAAGTACCGTACCTTATATGCACACACAAATGCACATGAATGGATAAATCATTGAAATATTTTTGAGGTTCATCCCATGGAAACTACACGTGTTCGTTAATCTCTTCCAAAATATTGACCTTTAATTAACCTGAGCCACAAATTAACATGCAAATCTCTATTTAAATTGCTTTCTTCTGAAATAAAGATGCTCTTAAAATTGCCCCAACATCCCAAAGCCTGGAAGAAAAACTGCAGAAGCAAAGTAATGAGTGAATATGCACGCATTGTAGTGACTTTTTTTTCTATATAATACATGCTACCTTTCTACATAATATACATTATATTTTTGTCTCTATGTTATTTCCAGTAGTTTTTTCTATTTACGATACAGAATGAAACTTCATAATCTGCCTTGCGAGGGTTGTATTAAGCTGTGACATGAATGAGAATGCTATAGAACTGTATGTGCTACTATTTTCCCAGAAGCATGCATCACATGAAGTACTGAAACTTTAACTCCTTTCCCTAGTACTCCCTTTACCACACAAATGAACTTCAATCTATATCACATATCACCAAGGTTTCTTAAAACCACAGGATTTCAGTTGTGCACACAGTAGCGTGCATGTGCACTGTGAAGTTCATGACAGCTAGTGATATATCTAGTCCTGAATACTGTGACAAGTATGTCAACAGGCCAACAGTTTTAGCACATGGTAACTGAACAAAGATTGATTTACCAAATGACTTTTGTCCAATGTTGAACCTCCTCTTCAAAGGTACCTACACTGCTGTTCTCATTGCCACATCTGCTCAGTGCCATGACCTCTTTGTCTTGACATCAGTCAGGCAAAGTTATGTTAACTCTTCTCTGAATGTGCTTAATGACACGCATATTATAAGAAAAGAAAGAAAAAAACCTCAACCAATCAATCAAGGATTTATCTTGCACAGCTACAATGCAAACAGCTCCTCATGTAAAAAAAACCCAAACCGAAATAAAACCACAACAAAACAGTGAGTAAATACTGCCTTTTATATTGACTCTATTTGATTCAGTCACCTGTAATACAGGTGCTAAGGAACCCCCTCATGGAGGGCCAAGAGGCAAAGGGATAAGCTGTTGCAGAAAACACCACCAGTTACCACTGGCGAAACACTTTTTTTGACTTACAAGTGTTGTGATACTCTGCTAGGATATCACTAAAGAGGAGACTGTATGTTTTTGCACTTATCAGAAACATTATAGCTTTCCTGCTATCGTGAAAGTCATCTCACATCCCATCAGCAGCATAAGAGGGAGGAATGAGCAAAAAGTAATCCAAGTGAACGCAATAATATTGAAATAAGAATTAAAAGGCTGAGGCTTGAGCATTCTGGTACCCATTACATTCCTTAGCTATGTGGATCACTCAGTCCTTGTATAGCCTCATAGATTCCCCTCAATATTTGTGGGTGTATTTTGATAGCTTTTGATCAGTTCTAGTGTGTATACAAGAAATCAACAGCTGCTCAGTTAAAATACACAGAACAGTATAAGGAATATGTTGGAAATGTGCAGAACACTGTTTACATGGCTTAGAGAAAATCAGAATAAACTTTTATAAGAGGGTATGTTTAGCTTAATAGTCTTGATTATTCTGGTTTTAGAGTACTAAGTGTAAAGGTTAATTCACACCCAGCTATAATTTTATAAATTACAGAGTACTATCACATTAGAAATTGTTGTATTTCTTGTCTGTGAATGAAGAAAATGCTTTAAAATATATATAACACTAAAATTCTTATCTTAGACCTCAATCCTTAATGAATGCATGTAACACATGATACCAGAACAGAAGCTGTTATTGCCAGAAATGTTTTACACGATGCAGAGAAGCATTCTGAATTGAGAACTTTATAAAGCCTTTAAAACATCTAAAAAAAACCCCACAACCGACAACATAACCCAAACAAGAAAAAAAAGGAGGTGGTAGGAGGCAAGGAATTAAGAACCTTCAAATTCATTGAAAAAAAAAAAAGTATTCACATACTTAATTGTGCATACTATCCATCTGTCTGACTTGAAAGTTTGTGAAGCTTGTTATATCTTCAGATGAACTCATCAAATAATTATATCTCAGATTAAGATATCTGGGTGAAAAGACACCTGATTCTCCTTCCAGCTCTTCCATTAATTTTTCTATGATCATTGACCTAATATTGAGATGGGATTTGTAATGGAGCCTAAAAGAATTCCACAGGGAAATCCCAATTAAATTCTCTGACAAAAGGGCATCTCACTTCTTTATGCTTCAAAAATCTTTACTATAATATTTCAGGGCAACAGTTTGACTATCTGTGGAATATTTTAGTTCTTTGACTCACAATACTTCTGCGTAGAATTAATATTCAAAAATTACTTCAACCTTTTATACTGGGAAGAGTATAATAGTCAGATAAAAATGTACATGTGTTTGAATACATATATGAATAAAATCATTCTTAACTCTAAGAGTTCTATTTCAGTATATATGTAAAAGTCTGCTATAAAATATTATCATCTCCCTACTGCATTTCACTGTTATCTACAGGAGTTAGGCCCATTAGGATGTAAAGTTCACTTATACTAATAAAAACGCAATACCTCTCTCAAGTGTTTATGATCTTGTCCATGGAAAATGATAGCAGAGGTGTATAGACCAAGAAAGAGACTTTAGAGAAGTGAAGCAAGTTAGTTTGATGAGCAGTAGTCTACTCCAAACTGAAGACCTGCCTGCAAAACATGTAGTAGCAGTTAAGTATTCTCGCTATCCATGTATGGTTCTGGGATGAACAATGGAAAGCTATTGTGCCCTTATATACACACATAATACATATATTCAGTGTAAATGAGAGCTAAACACAATTAGACATAGAAAAAAACAGAAAAAAATATAAACATGCTGAGTCATGTGTTTAAGAGTTAGGAAATATCAGAACTATTGTACTTTTCTACACAGGACTAGATATGTGTTACAATATACTGTATCCAGTCTTTGATTATGTGTTTTTTTCCATACATTTTCTTCCACCAGACCTGTGTAAAGTAGGCTGTGGGTATGTTAGATTGTACAGTCTCCTAGGAAGAAAAGAAATGGAGAAACTTTGTGAAGAAAGAACTGAATGTGCCTTGAAACATTTAGAGATTCTGCCTGTTTCAGTTCTAAAACTACTTCCTCCTTTGCATTTCACACACTGATGGAACATATGACTGCCATAGAAGTAAGCATAACAACATTTTGGTATAGTTACTTGCACTTTAGTTCCCGTTGGGTTAATGGCCACTTTGGGTTTGTGCTTTTAAACATACCTTATAATAAAAGTATTACTGAGAACTGCAGCTGACTTCAGAGCACAGACTGGAGGAAGTATGGGGCTCAGATAAAATAGCTCATCAGGGGGATAATCACAGGAACTGCATATTTCAATAACAGCACACACAAGTAGAGTTAGGAGACCAGAGGCAAGGAAGTTTTGGGTGTACTGAGTTTATATGTCCCTTGCTAAGAGGAAAATTTGGATGATCAGTTATGATACAATAAGTAAATGGGCTGAAGATTAGAATTATTTTAAAATGCAAAATGTGACCCTAGAGTCACTTAATTAACTACAACAGAATTTTTTGGAAAGATGCAGTACAGAGTGTGCCCTTGCTCACCTCACTGTTCAAAATGACTTCCATACGCAGGCAGTAGCATTAAATTCCTCTCAGTAATCTCTTCTTTTCATTGATCACCAGAGGAAAGGCTTCTGATTTATGTACACAAACGCACGCATACATAAACATGTGTGCAAACACCCACCCACATAGACATGTGCTTTGGAAAAACATAGTAGAGGTAAATCTCTCTTGCTGTCATAAATTAGGACAGACATAGAGATCTTGAATACCCCCGAGTCACAAAATCACAGAATTGTTGAGGCTGGAATAGACCTCTGAGATCATCAAGTCCAGCCTCTGACCCAACACCACAACACCTAGCTAGACATGAATGTTTGAACTAGAACCATGTTATTGTCCTGGAAAGTATGTCTTATGGAAATCACTACTGCATCATTAACTAGTAACTAAACCCCTGAAGGAAAGCAAAACAATTATTCTTAATCATAATACAGTTACTGTATTTGTATTAATGGCAGGGAAGATGAGGACCACCTGCAGAGTTTTCTGATAGGCAGCCGCAGAAAAAAACAACAAAGCCAACAACAACAACAAAAAAAACAACTATATATTTGTTGCTTTCTTAGAGCTGTGAAGCTCCTGCTTTGGATGTGGCAAGGTGTGAGAGCAAGACAGTCCAAGTATGGACTAATTCTGCTTTTGCTTTTAGACTGCACATGTAAAGCAGCAATGCTGATTTCACAGGAGGAAGTCAGAATGGCGAGACACGCACAGCTTGGCAGCTATCAGACAAATCCTGAAGGAGCAGAGTAGATGCTTATACGATGAAAAGAGACTATCAAGGAATGGGAAATAGACTGTTTGGGTCTACTCCCATGAACACTCAGTTTACGAGTCAAAAAGGGCCAATGGAAAACATGGCACAGAGCATTGGGTCTCAGTCTTTGCATTGTGACCTGAAAATTCAATGACTGTTTCAGAGCTATTTAAAGCATATATAGTTCATGCAAATAAAAGCCAAACAGCATTTCCACACAGTAGACGGTCCATTATCAACTCTGATGTATACCTACTTCAAAGCTGCTTAAAACACAGCTGCTTATTACTTATTTGTAAAGAAATATCTTGTTAATAAAGATAGAATGAAAAGAATGGATATAGATATGCCTATAAATTTAGCTTACATTGAGCTGTGTTGCTACAATTTAAAATTGTGTTTGATGCAGTCTAATTAGAAATATTGATTACAGCGAAGCCAGCTCTCTGGAAGGATAATGATAATAGGCTAATAATAACAATTGATTTTGCTTTGATAAATGAACCAAAATGTGAGCTGAAGGTACTAGATTTTGACCTATATATGGCCCACATTCCCTTTTCCTCTTTGCTTTGTTGAGTTTCTGAGATTTGTGCATAATACTATTAGAATGACCAATCTGAAAAACATATCATTCATAGAAGGATTTGACAACAGCCGCTTCTACGATGGCCCATTTTGAAACGCAGAGTTGTTGAGTCTCCCCCCTCACTCCACTCTGGCTTTACTGAATTACATGTAGTGTGTGAGCAGCAGTAATAGTAATTAAAAATAATGAGGCCTGCTAGGTCTGCTAATTCTATTATCTTTATAGCATCAAGCTTCAAGCAACTCACCAGCAAACAGCCCAGATGAGAAATCTCTTCAGAAGGTTCAGTGGTTGTTTACAGTGTAACAGGCTAATCTTTCCAGCCTGGAAATAAATAAATAAATAGATCAGAAAACAAAATCAAAAACAGACATTAGCAGATATGGTTCAAGAAAAATAAAAGGTTAACAGGTTGATAACTGGCATAAAACTATTCTTTTTTTTTCTCCTCACAAGAAAATTGTGGTAACTAAATAAGGTGCTGTATCAATACTTTATTTCTTTCCAAAAATTATTAGTTCTCCATGTAGTAAAATGAAGAGTAGAATTTGACATACTCTGACTTTCTGTGTACCCTTATTAACTCAGTTTAAAAATCACAATTTTTTTCACGAACCTTCTGCTACTTTCAGCTTCAGTGGAACCAACAACACTTTTCTAACTTGCAGGATGCTAAAAGGTAGAGCTGAGGTTTAGGTCTAAACCAGGACTAGAACATGTTAGGTCCTTTATCTTTCCAAAACTATTAAACGCAGAATTTCATTTTATTGTTGCCACAGTCAGATACTGTCTCTCAGCCCCACAAGCTACAAATGATCAGTAGATGTTTTTTGCAGCTCACTAACACTTAATACCTTACATGACAAGTGAAATAACAGAATTGCAGTTCCTAGGTTTAACATTTGCAAAACAACTTGCAGAAAATGGTTAAACATTGTGTAATCTTCCTGTTTCTGCACGCAACTGAAAACAATAGCCTTCTGGAAAACTACAAATAGGCACCATCTGACTCTAGAGTCTCATCCAGCAGCTCATTTGCGTTCACTTCAGCACCAGCTCTCAAATAATGTCTTTATCCACCATGACTGGAGGCATATTTTCAGCATTACAGGTGACCTACGCACGTGTCTGCGTGCGCACACACATGGGGTCTGGTGGGGAGCTTTCAGTAGTTAATATCTTTTGCAACCTGCATCACAACGTTTATCAAAGGAAGATGCTATGACTCTGATTACAGCATTTGGCCCTGCTACGAGCATCCTCAAATCTCCTTTGAATCACAAAGATGACCGATGTCATTAGAAACTAAAGAAGTAGCTGTTTAAGAAGATGATCACAGTGCATCATAGTTTAAGCACATGAAAACTACATATTACTATTTATAAATGTTTCTGAAAAACACGATCCTCTTGCAGCGGAGTTTAGGTTATCCAAACTTGTAAGCACTGTGGTAACAGATATTACTTGCAGACTTGGCGTGAGGAATAAAATCTAAAGTAAAAACATTCAAGAAATGGAATCTGTATTTTGCATGAAAATCTAGAAGTGTCTTTTTATTATTAAATGTAACTGAAAATACAAAAAGATAATAACTTCGCTCAAGTATATTTTCATGGTGTGTAGAACTTTATACAAAATAACACCATTGATAGCAAAATTAAATGGCACCTACTATTTAAATAGCAAAATCTAAAATTCAAAATATACCACAAACTAGTTGGTTTGGGTTTTTCTTGTTTTGTTTGTTTGTTTGTCAGTTTTTATGATACCACCCTTATTTATTTGGGATATTTCAACCAGCTCCAGGTCTTTCCACAAATTACTCTAGGAGGTATTTTGTTGAATAGTTTACCTTAAAGATACATATCTTAACAATAAGGAGTTTGTAGGTTTACTCTTTTTAATGTATTCTTTCTTCTAAGGTTTCTTTGTTTTAAGATAATGACAGAGCATATTTAATAATTCTGTAAAAAGGCACTTACTTTAACAGACCAAAATATAGACAACTTTTTTTTCTTTTTCCCAGGGACATATTAGTACTCCTGGATTGGAAAGATGCACGGCTAAATTAAGTATAAGATTGCTTAACTAAGGAATTAGTAACAATGAAATTACTGCATCTATATCCTGTGTAACACAGTAAAAAGGTAAAAGAAACAAACTATAAGATAAAAATTTAAAGCTTTGCATAAGAAATAAAAAACAAGAAAACCACATTTAACTATTCAGTGTAGAAAAAACGGACATTAGCCTTGAGACATTTTTTCCCTTTTTTTTTTTATTTCCCTTACCAACAGGAAGAAATATAATCTGCATTGTTATTCTGTTATTTCAATAAAAAATGTCCTTCACATGACCTGCTTTCTCCATGATTTGCTACTATACTTTCAGTGCGTATACCTTATACTCCTAGTATTTCTATAAAAATCATCAAATACTATACTGCATCTCTTTGTTACATATAGTACATACGTAGTCTCTTCAGCAAATGCACCCATCTGCCTGAGCTGTGTTGCCATCTGTCTGTGGATTTGTCCACATCAGAAGCCACAAGGAGGTAACAGCAAAAGCAAGAGTCAGAGGTCAACAACAGAAATTGAGAAATCTCATATACATGTCTATTAAATATTTAAGAAAAATCTTGAAATTCAGCACAAATAAAAGCAAGAAAGAGTACTGTCTGTCTGAGATCGGTAACTAATGCTCTGGGTACTGTGCATCGCTTGCTAGAAACAGCTGGAGCTGAGGGCGGCCTGCAGGATGTGCTTACTGGCACCTATCACATCTAGAAACCACAGTGAGACTCTTCTAGCTAACCTGGACTTCTTGATCTCCTTTCCTTCAGAAGTGCGCAATCCTGTTTTCCTGGAACTCGGGCAGAAATCCACTACCCCTTTTATTTTGTAATCCTACTATCAGTACAAATGTTATTTAATGTGGATGATGTTATTTTAAGACATATTCACACAAGAAGCTTCAGGTGGTTCTCTACACATGTCTATATGAATATGGACTTAATTTCCATCTGTCTGAAAAAAAACAAACAAAAACAACAAACCCAAAAAAACAGGCTGGCCTTAGTTAGCACATGCAGAAGAACAAAGACAATTGAGCATTGTGTGTTTCAAAAAAATTAACACATAGGATAAATTCAAACACAGACTTCCAAGAATAAAGCTCAAAGCATTGGACATGCAAATATAGAAGCAAAACCCTCAGTGATTTTAATGGAAGTCTAAGTTCAGACCTGTAATGGAGAGGTTGTTTAGTTGTTTACCAAGATGGTTGTTTACCATCTTATTTTTTCATGCTCAGTGCTCTCTCTTCCAGTTATCTCATATATCACACTTCTAACTTCTGTGGATTGGAGAATACCATTCTCTGGATTGCATGGAAATGGAAAGCATAGGGGGAAAAGTCATAGATAATTACACTGGTTAGTAGTAGCTACAGTGCAAGGTAGAGCTAGCAGAGAAATGCAAGGAAATATGAAATTGCTTTTCAGTGCAGTGCTGGAGAGTTGTCGTATGGAATCACAGGGAAAGCGCTCAGGGAAAAATATATTAAAAACCAAGCAGTATGTTCCAAAGAGAGGCAGTCCATCCCTGCTTCATCTCAGGGATTCATAAAGAAGCACTGGAACTCCTAAAGGAAAAATACTACAATTTCAGCTATAGCCTCTGAAAAAACACATTAACAATTTCAGTAGAATTAAACAAAAAAGAGATTGAGCAATAGACCCTTCGAAATATGTGAATTTAGACAACAGAAGCAATCAATCTCACCCGTTCAAGAAAAGAGGATGAGTGAAACAGCAAAACAGAGTATATATCCACTCTCTCACTGGGAACTTTCACAGCAATCACCTGCATCATTGTTGCTTTTAATTAAATGCACATTAACACAATGACGATAAAAGCCTTTTGTGAGATCCAAGCAAGATGACATCTTAGGGTATTCATCGTGGTTTGTCTGAAGAAAAGTGTAAAAGTAATAATTAAGAAGTTACGAGGGTGGTGAGACACTGGAACGGGTTGCCCAGAGAAGTTGTGGGTGCCTCATCTCTGGAAGTATTTAAGACCAAGTGGATGAGGCTTTGAGCAACCTGGTCTAGTAGGGGTGTCCCTGTCCATAGCAGGGGGTTTGGAACTAGATGATCTTGAGGGTCCCTTCCAACGCAAGTCATTCTATGAGTCTATGATTATAAAATCATCTCAATGCAACATCATTACAAGCTGCCACATAAAGTGTGGCCTTACCCTCTGTTACCCGTTATTTGCTCTTACCTTGGGCTGACACCAACGACCATGATACTGTAACATCCACTGGATCGGGAACCTGATTCAACTAAAAACTTCCCAAGTAAAAAGGATTGGTTCTCAGGCTGGATCAGGTCCCTTGCTGCTTCATCAGGTCCCCTGTTGCAGGATCAGGGCATGATCACACAGACAGTCAAGCACACAGGAGGAACAGGGTGAGCATCTGGCGGTGATAGGGGTGGAGGGTGGGACTGTCCCTTTCAACAGCACTGCAGAATTGCGCCAAATGTATAACCTCAGCCCAGGCATCTGATCTTCTCTGAGGCTACAGACAGACAAATAGCACTGTTAGATAGATTCTGCTGAATAAAACATGCTCCAACATATATGCATCAACTGTACATCCTAAAGCACTTCTGAAATCTATGAAGACAATTACTTCTGTCTCCATTAGCAGAAAAGGCAAAACCAGTCTTCCCAAATTTGTGAAAGAATTATAAAGAGGAAATGGCTAGCAAGAACAATTAACACATTTCTCAATTATGCCTTGATAAAGGTTCATTCCCCCTCCACAATACTTACTTACTTTCCAGACGGAAACAGATTAAATTAATGGGATTAAGCATATTTTGTTAATGGCACTACAGAAGGGGTATCCACAGACCTAGGGTGAACACGTACAGCAGCTATGCAAGTGAACTACCTCAGCAAAGGACACCAGAAAGTCCCATTTTTATATATACCAATTACTTACAGCTCTATTGTATAATGAACAGAAAGGGAATGTTTTTCTACATGGCAACAGCTCCTCACAATAAGCTCTTGAATTATGCTATGGCCAACATCTTTCTGGCATTATCAGCCTTGCAAAGCCACAGTTTGTCACTTTGGTATGGAGAGTCTCAGCTTTGCAAATAGACAGCTACTATAATTACTTTCTGGGTCTTATTAGTGGAAATTTTAATTTGCTGAGGTTACATATGAAAGAACTGGTCATTCTTCTAAAAGTAATTACATACATGTTCCCAAAATCCTACAGTAATAGTTATCTCAGAAATACATGCAGCTATGGGAGTCTCACTGAAGACAGTGATAGAAAGGGTGGACGGATTCCAGGGTTTATCTCTCATCTCAGCTTTCTTTAGTGAGGATCCTTTCAAGTGGGTCATCAGGAGACATTCATACAGTTGAAAATAAATCAAAGTATCATGGACTAGTGTTTTCTATTGAGCCTAAGACTAGGAACATACTTCCTCTGAACATGTGCCTAAAATCCTTCTTTTGATGCTAAGGAGATGGAAATTGGCTTCTTTACATATGATGGACCTACCTGTATGCCTCAGTTTTGTATCTGCTAAGTAGAATTACATCTTATTTGTTTTGTTTGAATGACTACATTAAGTTGAAATTGCTCTGTCACTGAGAAGAACAGATGCTGGAGTGACCTTCTTAAATTCAAGGCAAAGTCTACTATGAAATATAATTACCTTTTTTTTCCCCTCTTGTCTTTGTACTACTATGTCCTAAATCTATACTCTTTGCAAAAACTGAAGTAGTACCACAAAATAAATTTGCTACAGTACCAGCTAAAAATGACTTAATGTATCTCAGACTGAACATTTTAATTTGTCTACAACATAAACATGGAAGTCATAACAATAAAAAACTGTACTCAAGTCCTTTACTTTAGCACGCCTTTCAAATTTTACAGTCTTGTAAGATTCAAACTCTGGAATAATATAGAGCAAACACTGCCATTAACGTAGAGTGTGACACCAGAGCAGAACGTAGGAGACGAGAATGCTCACAAAAGACACTTTCACAAGTGAAAAGAAATTCAACTGTTCAGCCTGGTGAGTACGCACGGCTGAGGGCACCGTTCTGGTCCGGGCTTGGCACAATGTGAGTCCCAACTACATCAGTCCTTTCCTCCTCCCTTCTATTCGTTCCTACTTTTCCTTTCTCCTGTCATTGACACACATACATAGACATGCCAAAAACTGGGTTCAGTGAACTGATTCAGCTGAAAATTAGCTGAGGAGAAGGAGAAACACGGACAGTGAGGGTCAACAGGAGCAGCCTACAATTAGATTGGCTTAAACTAATCTTGAAACAATACCCTTAGTACCCAGAGAGGCTACTCCTCTTTTTATCTATCAAGATGTGCAGAGAGTCAGCTACCCTATTTAATTGCATACGTATAGCTAAAAGCTATGAATGAGAAAGGAAGGAGATAGCCTTGTCTGAAACTTTATAATGCAACCTGGTGCACTGTAGACATAATAAAATTATATGCTAAGCCAGTCCACACATTAGAAAAGCAGCTGCCTTGTGCCTAACTACAAAATTACTCTGTAAATGAAAAGCAGGAATAAAGAGTAGCCAAATGGAAAAATACTTCCTGACCCAGCCAAAGAAAATAATTTACAACAGTTTCCCAGCACAGAGAAAGAAAAGAGGATGCATGCACAACACTAAGATGTAGAAACTGAACTGCAGGGTATTCAACAAATAGTTATAGATAGTTGAATGGGTGTTACAAAGACAGTTACCTGGAGGAAAAAGAGGCAGACCTTTTCTTTACTATATAGTTTAATGAAGGAGAATATTCAAGATCTAAAATTTGACATGTGAGAAAAAGCAACTTAGAGTGTATTCGTATTTACATTAGCGTAAAATCACCTGCACCTCCACACTGCCTTTCATTCAGTGATCCCTAAGTTCTTTATATATAGCATACAACTGTTGCAAATCAAGGTTAATTCTCTGAAGTCAATAAAGGGACTATTTTATAGAATTAGTTCATCCCTAGGTGGAACTTAAAGCATGGAAATAGTCACAGATTTGCCCCATCACATGGCAAAAAGATAGACCTTAAGGTGTCACTCCTTCCTTGGTGAAATAAATGACAAAAAAAAAAATCGTACTTGCCTTCTCTTGTCTTTTTTACCATAGTAGTTACATTGTAGGCAAGTTTAAATTGTCTGAATTTCAATTAACTTAATGGATCTGTAGCAATTTACTCCTACAAATGATGGGCCTTAGGTATTCTGATGTACCCGTTTCAGCTATAACTAGGGGAATTCAATTCTAATGATTACCCTCACTTCCCCCCCCACAAAAAAAAAACCCGCTAGTTTTATACTTTTGCCCATAACAGCTGTGGGACTATGGTAATTCAAAATAAGCGCCTGTCACCTTAATCTTGTCATCACATGGCTAATTAAAAACATGCCTCCATTTTGGAGGCCCATGCCTTGGAAAAACACAAGTTTTGGCAGACTCATCCCAGTTGCTAGTATATGTTTATTCACGTTACACGGTTTTGGATTGATAGCATTCTACATGCAGAAGGAACAAGAGACATAATATTTTCTACAGATACATGCAGAGCTGAGAATGTTATTGGCACTGTACAGCTCGCATTGTACTCTTAACAAGAACAATACTGTTAATTTTAAATTTCTGCACCTGGCTACTGTCATTTTTTAAAAATATTTTTATTTTCTTCCAGAAAGTCTATCAGTTTAATGGAAGCCTCATGTCTTTCAAATGAATGCTAAATATATACAGCTTGAAATAAGCAAATATAGAGACCACATATGGTCTGTTGATCTACTGGTTCTCTTGGATGCTGCAACTGGAATAAGTATTACTGAACTTTATTTCTGAATCACCATGGGACAACCAAGAAAAAAAATTTCTAAGTCACATTTTAAGATCATATCAGAATAGGAGTGGAAGCCAATTCTCCCAAGCTTCTAGTTTGCACCTCAAACTTTTGAGATCTGCATATTTTTAAAAAGAGATCTGGAGTTTCAGAGGAACAACAGATATACTCAAATTGATGATTACTGCTTCAGATAATGATCCAGCTCTCCTTAATTTCCACATTCAGTTACAGGATGTGCCAGTCTTTTTCACTGCTAAAGATTCATGAGGTGTGCAGAGCTCAAGTCTTGGCTTTCCATGTGAACTGAAAAAATTATACCTGTGAACTAGGTGGTTTCAGTGACTCAGCAGGTGATAATCTTCCCTCTGCTGAAATCATAATGAACTTTATTTACAGAAATAAGAATGATTTAAAAAGCCTCTATTACCTTTTAAACATGATAAGGAAAAACACAAGCACACTAAAGTGCTCAACCCATTCATATTTGTGCATATTTTGTCAGAATAAGAGTGCTATCCCTCCTATCTATATAAATTACCATTGTAGAATTTGTCTCCAATGGTTACATGCCTCCCATCATTTTCCAACGTGAACCAATTCAGGAGGTTATTTGGATCATTTCATAGTGCTACTGGTAGTGAAATAGCTAGTATTATCACAGATTATGACAGTATGTATGAAGGTACATGCTCCCAGGACTAGACAGAACAGAATACTGAAAAGCAACTAAAAAGACATTTACAAGTCAGTAATAAAAATGAGTTGATAAATGCTAATACCAGAAGTTGGTATCTGTTTCCCCTGGCATTTAGTGTTTCTTTTTCCTCTTCCACTTATAAGACAGGGAAAACACTGACACAAAAAACAACCAACCAACCAGTCATAGCAAAAAGTTCAGTTACACACAAGAAAAATAAATTTTTTTTATAGATGTATATACATATATATCCTGTATTGGAGACATTCACCTTTGGACTGCTTGAGATGCCTGTCTGGAAACATGAATTTGGTAGCCACATCTACTGTGAAGCAAGAAACAGAGACAAAAATCTTTTCCTACAGTGTGAAACAGAATGAAAATGAGTTCTATACGCTTCGTTGTAGATCACATAACCCAAAGCTGACTCAATTTCCTTCTAAAGCTAACAAATCTAATCAATGTCCTGTCACCAAATGACTTTCTGAGAAGGCTTCTGAGATTTAATGAGCTCAACTTAGAAGTGCCAATGGACCGATATGGACGTGGGATTTAGTCAAGATGCCTGCAAAACAAAAAAAAATACTGAAAACATACTGTTTGGCAGAAAATGAACTCAAACTTCTCTGAGAATATGGTGCTCTCTGGATAGAAAGTAATGAAGTATTAGATTTTGCCAGTTGTACTGAAAAATTGCCAAGTAGAGACATTAATGTAAATACGGAATGAAATATAAGTTTTAAAATAGAAAGGAAAGCTATAAATTTATTCCTTAATGGTAATTGCTTCTGATATTCTTAAAATTCCAGTGAACACAAACAAACTTGTGGACAAGAATGGATGTTTATTGCACCAAAATCAGAGGTGGAGGGAGACGATACACATCTTCGCAAGCTAATTTATAATCCTCTTCTTAAGGACATCATTTTACACATCAGCAATGTTCTACTTCACTTGTTTATGAATTCAACATTTTAACTTTTCTGAAATGTTTCAGAACATCAGCGTTGATTCATAATAATAATGGATTCTTGCTAGTTTTATTCAGAGACAAAACACAGTATCACAAAAAGTCAGCAGACTTTTTCTTGTCTTCAATTGTACAAATGGTACAATTGAAAAAAATGCAACTATAGGATATTCCATCAGGAAATCTTTTACTGGGATACAACTCATTATGACCCTTCAACAGGAACAGAATTAATATTATAATTTCTAGATAAATTTAATGAAAATAATCCATGAAAACAAATTAGAGAAAAAAAAAAACAGCCCAGAGAGGATTATTGAAATTAAAGTGGCTGATACAGTTAAAGGTGAATAAAATATCCAACTTGGAATGAAAAAACACCTAAGAAATATAACCATACTTTGCTACTTGTTAAGCTTTAAGAAATATTTAAAACCTTGTGTTAAAAACTTGAGTTAACCACAGCATGCAAGGAGTCCAGTCATGGAACAGATCCTTCTATAAATTAGGCAAACTCTAGGCAAAGGAACAGTCACTGAGCTAGAGTATTCACTGTAAGTAGAAGATGACGGACACAGAAGGACCAAGACGTGACTTTAAGGCATTTTAGTATTTTCATGTTTCTGGAAGAAATGATTCCAGCAATAACTGGTTATTTTAGTTGATGTTACTGGATGAAACACCACAGTACTTGGCAAATTGTTACTCAGCTGAGCTGCCAACTGACTGTATGGTAGTCATTCAGTATCAGTTCAGTTTTGCCCTAGGGTTTTCATTACTGAATTTCTGTTTGGATAGTCTCAGATGTGGCAAGAATCTCGGTATGCTAAGGTTTCTGCTGGAAGGCTTGTTATACATATTTATGGGAGCTTTATATTTGTGACTGAGTATTATTTGGTTCTATAGTGAGCATAACTGAAATGCGCAACTTCAAAAGTTCAAGTTTACTTTTTCCTTAAGCAAAACCAAGACTTACTATTTAGTAATGCAAATAATGGGGATCATAGTTCTGGAAAAATCTACATTAAACCCAGTCAGGCAAAACTATAGTGTTACTCACCTCTGTCCGACAAGCAGCAACTTGCTTCTTGCTTCCTACAGTGGTGGAGGCACTTCCTGCCAGCTCGACACTGTGTGTTAGAATCCTCTGAAGGCCAAACTAAAAATCGTCAATCATTAGGAGCCTTTTGGCACTCTGTGAAGCTGTAGCAGGAACCAAACCAGCCATTAGTCATTGTTTAATAGGCTTTTTAATACAAAAGTGGTGAATGATAATTTTCAACCTGCTTCTGTCTCCTCTTCCCAGCTTTCCTCATGTTCAAGAGAAAGGAACCAGAGTGAAAAGAGAAATAACAGTAAAGTACAACACACCGTAGCTGATATCCTGTCATTGACGTTAAATTGAGACTTCAAAATGGTGCCTCTGGTTGTCTGCAGCAAAGTCCCTACCAAACTGCCACAGGAAGAGACCAAGGCATAAAACTAATTAATGCCAGCCTGAAGAGTGACATCTTAACCTTCCCAGTAACTCAAAAATTTTAGGCCTTTGCCTCTTCTGTGCCTTTTTCCCATGAAGACAATCTATCCAACAGAATGTCACATCATATTTTTTTTAGCAGCAAAGTAAATCCATACTTGTAGCAATAGGTGGTTGACAAAGACAACTTCCTAATATACTTAGATTAAGAATTTTTATCCATGTCCAACAGCCAGCAATAAACATTTTTAAATTGATTTGAAAAACAAGCAGAAATTTTCATTCTTCCACTATCACCAGTAAAAGACATGCTGGTTGACCGCTAACAACTTCCCTGACCACCTGTCTCTCTACCTATCTCAGACAGGTATTGCAAATGTAAGATGTGCACACAGTCTCATATTTGAAGTTTGTAAAAATTATTTGGGGCGTTTTTGTTTTGGTTTTTTCTTTGTTTGTTTTGTTTTGGGTTTTTTTAATTCAAAACAACTGCTAAATCAAGTTGCACATGTTGTTACTAGATCGAGTGTATGCACACTGCATCCATATGTGAAGTATTTCGCACTATCACAGTCACAAGGCATGAAAAGCTGAGATTTTGACAGCCAGAAGTCTCCTCCAATAAAAATCTAAAAGCTGTCTATTCAGATATGTAACAGTCCTGCACATTTACCTACAAGAGAAGCTTTTGTTTAGAAGGCCTCTTGCTTAAAACAAATTATTATTACTCTCTTGAATGTATTCTTAACTTAGCAATTCTTTTTTCTAAGAGTTTGATTACAGATTAATACAGCTGACCTGCTTTAAAGCATGCATTGCCAAATACTGCCAATAAACAGGCCAATAACATGACTCAGGAGGGCAAAATCTGTGTTTTCTATATATCAAAATTGATCCTTTCATGGAAACAAAAGGAGGAAAAAAAAAAAAAAAAAGACAACTTCACCCTGCATGCTGTACTCTGCAGACATTAAAGATTTTCCAGTTATAATGCATGATAATTTATTTCTCATCAACACTGTAAAAGAAAAATCACCACAAAGTTAAATGACCACCAACGGGCAGCAAGAAGAGACCATTTTTCTCCTCCCTAGATTAGTTTTTACATTGCTCTACAGTTTCTGTGAGCCCTCCATGTAACATTGAAAGAAATAATGAAAACTCTAGTGAGGGCTTTCACTGTTGTTATTATCCAAGGTGAATGCGTTGGTTGAGAAAGGGATTAGAAGGATTTAGAGACTTGTTCTAAACTGAGGAACTGATGAATAGCTGGTAGCCAGAGGCAGATATAAACTCAGCAAGTTGGGTAGGAGCAGGCACAGCTCAGAAGTGTAGGAAATAATGTAAATGACTTACGTCTTTCCAGGAAGGTTGCTTCGCAATGCCACAAACACAGGATAAGTTTTTCAGGTGTAATTTTTCACATATAATGTGCATTGTAATGTAAATTACTGATACTTCTTCACATCAGTAAAAAATAAAAATGGATTATTTACACTAAAATAGAGTGATAGGACACAAAAAGAGCAGGATGACCATAACATAAATGTGAATAAATGTATACTACATGCAGACTTGAAGCTCATTATCTGCAACTTCAGCTGACTAAGATTTTAACTGAAGACTTAATACCTTCTTAAAAGCCTAAGAAGAGGCCTTGCAAATATACACAGTACAGGTGGAATGGAAAACAGTGTCAGTCTCAATGACTTGCAGGCTTGTCAAAAACCAGTTAGCAGTATCATAAGTACACAGTGAAGTTACTTTAGGAGAAAGGCTAATAGATTCACTATTTAGTCACTCACAGGAGGCTAAACATTGTCCCTGGGAACTGAAACAGAGGCATAAACTCCTGCTTCAGTTGAAATGGAAATCCTAACTTCTCCTTTGGCTCGTGCTTTGCACATATGCTAATGTAAATAACAAATTGCAACGCAAATCTTCTGTTGGGTTACAAAAATGCTGTGAAGACAATATAAATCAACTAGTTTTCCTACTGGAGCATCAAAATCCGTAACAGTGACTAAAGTAATTTAAAATCACATAACACCATCATGCTCCTATATACAAGAAGATAATGTTTGTGGGTTTGTGTGTTTTTTAAACAACTGTGACTAAGCAAGGCAATATTAAAAGACATTGGAGGGATCTTTTGTTAAAAATTGTTCAGCAAAATAGCTTGCAATTATGTTTACATTAATTTTTTAAAATTTAATTAATAGTATTTTAAAATTCGTTGTTATGTAATTAAAACATCACAGAAGTTGGTCACTTTATTAGCAATCAGTAAGTTAAATCAAAGCAACTATTGCAGAAACAGCTCAGAATGACAAGGATTCATTAATAACTTTAATATTCACCATGAAAAATAACACATATTCAAAGATGAAATTACTGAATTTAAAAGATTAGGAATAAAATGGTGACATAAACATTTTATAAAAAATGAAACAGCTACACCTAGGTGAAGTACTGAAGGTGCAATTTGGAGGAACAGTTCAAATTGTATTTTTAGTTAAACCCAAATCTTTGCTTAGTGCAACTTCATGCTTTCTATTTTTATACTGTGAAGGAAGGAGAACTATTTTCCTGTTCACAGGTTTTAGGAAAAGTTATTTTTGTTTCTCTAAAGAAAGAGACAGGGGCAAAGTAACAAACTTAAAAAAAATACCTGGGAGTTAATTCAACTCATAGATAGAACTGGTATTGAAAGGCCAGGAACATTTTCATTAAACCAAACTTTTTTTAAAAAAAACACCACTCTATTGACATTCCAAGTGTGGACAAACCCCACTGTATAACTTGCAACTACACTGCCTCAATAAGTATGAGTGCACCAGTGTAGTGTTTGGTAAAAGTGATAGAAGAAACAAATTTCTTCATAAATTCTTGCAAAGATCTGAAAAAAAAATATGACAGCTCCCTGCCTGGTTCTTGTGATGCCACAGCACACATCTTAGAGACTCATCAGACTGCTTTTCTAAATGGAGCAGATACACATGAATCAATCACTTTCAGTCCAAAATAGAAGCATTCTTCCTACTGTCCTCTACTAAAATTAATACTATACCTGTTAGTGTGTATGAACAGTGCCTACAAGCAACTGCATTAGGGTGTGAAGTTAGTTTTAATTGTGTGTGCCTGGTCCCTTATCAGAGAGTTGCAGAGGGCGACTGGTGGTTAATGTCTCATCTCCCGATGAGAACTCAGTACCAGAGCTACTGCAAAGTGGCTTATCATTAAGCCATCATGCTCCCATCTCAATTTACAGAATACAAGTCTTTTCTATATAGGGAGGAGAAATCAGAAGAAATTTGACAAAACTGGTGGGTCCTTTAACACATATAGATGGGAGAAAAGAGTAATTTAAAATAATTTCAAAAAAATAATCCATTTGGCTGAAGAAATAACATTAAAAAAAAGTTGTAGTACAGAGAGAGCCTGCCACTAGCAAGGTCTGTATAACACTGCTTTAAAGGTCATTTGTCCAAGTAGTCTTATACTAAGCATACTGTTGCCTGTTAACATAAATTTCTAAAGCCCTAGAAAAAAGCATGAAGCCATAAATAATTAAGTGATATTTAACCAATAAGACATGACACACAAATAATTTCTGGACCATTAACGAATGTCTCAGGTGCATTGTAAAGCATGGGGCCAAAGGTCTAGATTGTCTTATTTTTCTCATAAAACAGGAATTATGGAAACTGTGGGAAAGAGGGTATCAGGGAAGAGTCATAGTCTTGTGTTTCCAGAGGGATGCCATGGTTAAAATATGGCTCATAGCTAAGATGAGACCTCTATTTTTGGTCAAAGATTAACTAATTTCTTGGATAGGACTGTATTTTGGTTTAGATTTAAATCTAAAGGTTTACCTTTTACCAGTCACTAAATTAATATATAATTTCTCATGCAGTCTGGGATTTGACAGCTTTCCACTCTCATTCATATTTACCAACAAAATAGAGTAATCTAAACTATTTGAAGACACATCTGCAGGAGCTAGAAGTTGACAATGTTTTACAAAGCTATACCAAGAACAGTTGCTCAGGATAGCAAGGAGAAAGCAGGTTGGATGGGGTTTTGAGCAACTTGCTCTAGTGGGAAGTGTCCCTGCCCACCGTTGGGGGTTTGGAACTACCTGATCTTTAAAGGTCTCTTCCAACCCAAACCATAAAAAAAAACCAAACAAATAAACAAAAAAAAAAAGGCATTCAATTTTTTTATGCTATGGTCTGTTATTCAGATTATTAACATGTTCATTGCATATAAGGTAATTTTGTTTGATAACAATAATGTTTAATTTCTAGTAAGTGACCTGTTTCTCTTAACTGTGTAGCTGTAAAGAGCTGTGAGAAAAAATAAAAGATATTCCTATGTTTGTCTCTAATTTCAACTACAATGAACTACCCAAAGGATTTTATCTGACACTTCAATCTAAATATTGATTAGGGGAGATGAAGGAATTTGTTGAGCTTGTTGTTTTTAAACTGTGATTTTCTACAACATTGACATTATGACTCCCATTTATTGGCTGTCTTAGATACAGATCAACAAAGAAATAGTTGTAGCAAACCAAAAAACCTCCCTAGGGACAAGGAAAAAGCCAGAAAGCCTCAGTCCTCAGCCAATTCTCAATGTAACCTATGAACAGAGCACTTTATTAAATAGATGTGACTGAGGTTAGAGGTGAATAATCCTTGTTCTGATCTCTTTGTAGGTAGAAAGCCTTGTATCATCCAAATGTAACCACTCCAGAAGAGAACAACCCCATCAAGCAAAGAACCATGTTCTTTAAATGCCAGATTGAAGTAATAGTTTACTACTGAGCAGTGATTTATGAGTGCGTAAAACAGTATATTGTTAGAGTGGCTTGAAAAAAATATTACATAGCCCATTTGTCACGGGATTTTGCATATAGTACATAAATATTTCAGATTTCTAAACAAATGTTTGCTAGTCTTTAAAGCAACAAAATAGACAAAAGTGCAAAGATGATACTAGGCTGGATTAAACAATTTCCCATCAAATTACCCAGTAAATGTCTGTGGGGATTTCTAGTGTACACTGTGACATCACAACAGCAGCTTTATGGGAGAGAGCTCTGCTGAAAGGCCACTGACAACATAGAAGACACGCTCGGGAGAATGTTCTTTCTGACTTTCTCGCTAATCCTTCTTCTCACAGCTGACAGCCCTGACACCTCAGACAAGGCTGAAAATTAACTGTCGTCATAAAACAAGTATACAAGGGCCTCGAAGTTGAATGGGCTTTGAGCTTATGAATTTTGTTGGCAACTTGTCTTTGAGCAAGGGACTCATAAAAGCTTTCTTTAAAATACAACTTTTCTAAGAATTAGTGCCCCCTTTTCAGAATTTTTCAACAGAGGTTGCAAGTATTTTTCTTTCGTTTCACATTCTCATGAAACAAATCATCTGCACAACACCTTAGGTCTTAAAATGCCTGAAATGCAGACAGAACACACACATTTTGCTTCTAAAAGCTCCAACTCAGTAGATTTCAGGATTATTCTAGTTAGGGTTGAATTTCCCTATTTTGAGAAAGAAAAAAAATAAATGTAACCAGTGTTCACGGGACTGAAAGTAATTGCATCTTTGTCAGAGCCTTATAAAAGAAAAACAACATAGATGGCAGAAGTCTGGGTAGACAAGCAGCCTCATAAGGAGGGGTTGCTGGATGGTGTTCTGCCTCGGAACACAAGCTACATGTGCTTTGTAAGATATGTGTTTTTAAAAATTGCCTGAACGTTCTCCTGAAGGTACAGACAGCAGAGGAAAGAGGGTGTTGGCTAATGAACCATGGAATTATGACAGATGGAAATGAATGAGACATATTAGGTTAATATGCAATCGTGCAATAGCCATATATGATTCCCTAGAGT
Organism: Baryphthengus martii; assembly: GCA_013396935.1. Classification (NCBI taxonomy): domain Eukaryota; kingdom Metazoa; phylum Chordata; class Aves; order Coraciiformes; family Momotidae; genus Baryphthengus; species Baryphthengus martii. The sequence goes on from VWZK01007386.1 coordinate 94,505, forward strand.
AAATTTTCTTGACATTTTTCTCAGTCTCTTTTAAATGTCTGAAATTAGCGAGTTCCTATCTCTTCTCTTGAGATTCAGTTCCGCTGCCTAATAAAACACGCCTAATAAAAACTCTTCTTGGTGTTCAGCCTAAATTTCACTTTCTTCAATGACAACACATTATTCCAGGTTACAATCTCTAGTCCTTTTGAGAAATTAGTCTTAATTTTTAATGTTTAACCCTCATAGATAGTTATTAACAATTATGTTCTTAACTCTCTGACAATTGGCCAAGCTTTAATCTTACAGATCTTATAAATTAGCTGTGGTATGATCTTAGTTCTCTCTCTGCAGTCCCTTAAATTGCACTGTGTATTTTAACGCTGAGACTTCCATACAAGGCGGAAAGTCGGCAGGTAGTTCGCAGACTATTTTCCCAAATAATTCTATTTGTTCTTTAAATCAGATACTGGTGTTTTACTGAAAGAAAAATTAAATAAATATGGCAATAATTGGTTACAATAGCCTTTCCACTGGATGGCCGTGGAACAAAAGCAACTGACTTTCCGATATTTCCCAGTGCTGTAAGCATAACTGGAATATAAATAGTTGCAGTGTACTGCATGATTACATACTCTATAAGCAGTCAAAACAACTATTAGTAGTGTATTAAGTACATACACAAGTCTTGGCAGGAGACAAAAAAAATCCAACACACAAATATACACTTTTAGAACTGATCCACCACTGGAAGTGCAGTTTAATGAGGCCAGATTTGTGTTGTTTGGGTTTTTTTAAAAAAAGTTTGTATTTTTGTATATTCCTTCCCAATACTCATTCAAATTCAAATCACATTCTATCACGATATTTAATTGCCTAATTTCTGACATAATTGTAGCACACATAAAATAGGGTACAGTTTGAGATACACTATTTGGAAGCAACAAATAAAAATGTATTTAGTTTTTAATTTGAAAAGTAATTTTTCTTTACCATCTTGGGTAATCACTTTGGAACAGTTGTCTACATAATAATCTATAATGTATGTTGATATTTTTAAGCAATAAAACTTAACATCTGTCAAAACCATGGCGTTGCTTAAAGGAAAAATAGATTACAGTACACAAAGGAAGTATCAAACTTACTAACTGACTAAAGATCCAAAAATATTTATGAAATTTAACAAGATTTTCAGATTTTTAATATCTTTTAGTTTCCTTATTTATTCCTACAGATTGTAAACTATGGATATTGGTGAATTATTTATTCCTATAAACTGCAAACTATGGACCCTCTCAAATTTTCAAAGGTTTTCTACTTCAAACTGAAGATTGAAAAACAAAATAGAAAGTTGTCCTACCTTTATATTGTTTTCTTCTTATATGACAAGAGTCAAGACAAAGAAAGTATTAGGGGAAAAAAACATCAGCAAAAATTGTATGCATTTTTTGTTGCTCAGTAACAGCCACACAGAAGACCAACAGACAAAAACTTGGAATAAGTCTGAACCAGCTGGAAAGGGAGGGGATCTTTGTTCAACAGGCCAGGTGCACTGCAGGCTGGCTGTGGGCTTTGGTTTTCTTTTTAATGCTGCAAACAGGATACTAAGCCATCAATATTTTTCAGTATGACTCTTTCTATGACTTCTTTCCAAATCTTTACCTTATTTCCCATTAGACTTATAGTACTAAGCTGCAATTTCATATTGTATATAGGACTATGGAAGGAAAGAAAGAACAAAGCATCATTGCAACTACCTGAGAGTTACAAATGGGAGCAACTAGTGAATAGAAGAAAGCTAATGGTTTCATTTACCTGCCATGAAAACTGAGTTGACTCTACCTAAAACACCTTCAGGGTCAAAAGGCTCTGCAGTTTTAGCCAGTTCCCACAGTGAGGAAGGAAAAAAAAAAAAAAGCAGCACATTGCTTGCACTAAGCCAACACAATGATGCACTTGCAGCAGAAATCAGAAACAATGACAAAAGATAACATTAGGAAATATTTAGCTCGGCCACTTTTACAAGAGAAATCTGTACACAAATTTACAGTGAAGAGGATTATATGGAAGCTTATTTAAGGTCTCCTTCTGCTAACACCGTTGCCTAAACATATGCTTTCTTTCTTCTTTGCTCTTTTCTTTCTCCTGTACTAATTCTACTACTTAATTGGGAAACAAATATTTTTTACATTTAGCTAACATCAACTTTCTTCCTAGTTGGAGGTATTTATGCAGTAGGAATAAAAAGCATATGAAAGCATCTGAACTGTTTGCAGTTCTTCTACCTTCTGTACATTGTGCTCCCTGTGTACAAACATGCACTTAAATACCAATCTACCTTCTGTACTTTTTCCTGTCTCTATACACATACACACTTAAGTATCAACTTTTTACCTTTAATAATCTCTGGTTTATAGGCCTCATTAATTACAAAGACCAAATTGTTACAGCAGTAGCTAGAGCTGACTTGGATAACAAGGCTTGGATGAACTTAGAATAAACGAGTTTTAATGATAGGTAAAAATGCCTGAAAGAAAGTCTAAATATACAATCTTATATAGGAGCACTCAAATGTATAGTAGAAAAAGGCATACAATAGCACAGATAAACTTTTAAGCTTAAGCTTTTACTTAAAGCTTTAAGGAAAGGTGGCATTGTCATTATTTTTAGGGGAAGGGATTGTTCACCCACCAAATTATGTGTACATGATATATAATGAGACCCTGAAAATCCTGAGTAGGATACTGAGGTCATGTTTACTATGTTTCTTCGACTGATCTGCACAGACCCATTTCCTGCCCTATACGTGGGAGAGCTCAAGCGCAGGCTGAACGCCAGCTGCCCTAGCTGCAGCTTCAGAGGCAGGGCAGGCTTACAGCCAGCAAGCATTCGGAAACTTGCAGGACAGACACAGGCCAAATTTCTCCCTCTGAGGACAAGTAAGCACATCACTGTTGTTGGCTGTTAGCATATCAGTGCCTTTTTTTTGTTTGGTTTTTTTTTCCTTGTAAATTAGAAACATGCACACAAGAATATTCTCAGACAAATGTCTAAAGAGCAAAGCAGGGCCCAGAAGCTTAACTATAACCATGCCTATCCCTAAACCCAGTGGTAATTAAGATCTAGTTCTCTTTTTTTTTCCTTCTTTTAGACACAGCTTATTGACCAATATCTAACTTCATGGACCACTGAAAGAACTCAGTATGCTGCTGAGTAAAGCTGAAAGGCACAGACCAAGCTTTTCTTCCAGTCCTGCAGCATGAGAATTGTCATTGTACACAGTTAAAGCCACTGACCATTATTTTCCACTTTGAAGGACACAATACAAAGGACTGCTCCAAACCCATTGTGCTTTCTGTATTTGTATTCATTTGACATTATACTACTTTTGAATCAGGCTTTACATTCATAAATATCAGAGTATTGCTGAGGGAGTGATACACATGAAGTGGCCTGCAATCTTTGAACAAAGCAGATCTTTCTCCACCAATCATCATTATTCACTAGGTGTGGCAGAATGAAGGGCTGAAAAGATCAAAGAGCAGAGCAGCAGCAGTATCTCCTAATAATTGACAGTGTAAGCAACACCACTAATCAAGGCCAAAACACAGGACATTGTAGACGGCAGACATTCAGGTTCTCTGGCTTAGCTGACATCATTTAAACTGGGACCAGTCAAGCAAAAGAAAGTCCTTTAAATACAAGGGAAGTTTAAAGTAAAATAAGCAAGAATAAAGTTGCACTTGCTAAAATTAAAAATAATAGTGAACATGAAGCAGTTTCAGCTAACATCACGTTGTACTGATATTTTCTGAACCACCTTCTCACACAATAGATAATTGATTTCAAACATCAATATAGGTGTAGCTTTGGAAAACTAACACCATCACTCACATTTTAGATTTTGCATTTGTTGATGTTTTAAGTCCAACATGCCAAAATAATGCCTTTTTTTGGTGCCAGTAAGTAGGAAAGAGGTGAAAGAAGTCCGCTGGTACTCTCCTTGATTGTCAAAGGAAATGGTTGAGAGAAAAGCATTGGCTGCTGTCCTGACCAATATTGACTTTCATAATCACTTTTTTCCAGTGTGTTTCAAGTGTACTTTTCAGTTCAACCATTTCTACAGAAGCAAATTGTCACTGCATTTTAGGTTCTATTTATTTTATATCCTGAAAAACCCCTATGAATTTACTCTCACTATAGTCTGTATTTATTGTCTTTAATCTTAAAGAAAACAGTTGTCCAAGTGATTAGAACCCTCTGATAAAGCCTAGTAAAGGGTTGGCAAACTATGTAAAATTGTGTTCTCCTTCTTCAAGGAATAACTGGGTCTCTTCCAACTCAAACCATTATATGATTCTGTGATTTTCCAGGAATAAGGTCAGAGGCCCCACAGTCAGTTCTCATAACTGCAAAATATTTGCAGATACGTTTCAGGTATTTTTACAGGAGTACAGTGGAATAGTTTACTATTTTGAAACATTATTTGAAGCAATTTCAGGTAAAACAAAGTATTCTATGGGCTCAACCATATTCTTTTATGAAATTATTTTTTACAACTCAAAAGTTAATTAAAGTTGCAAATACCTGAAGTCTTCAGTCTACTATGTTTCACAATCAGAAGCAGTAGACAGAGAACAATTTTTCATTTTCACGGTTACCCTGGAATCGTTGTAGGAAGTCACACTCATTGCCAAACCTGATTGAGATCAATAATCATCTGTAATTCTTCTATACGATATTCCTGAAAGTTGAAAATACCCTGATATAGAAAAGCGGAGAAATAGGTGTAAATGAAAATAGTTTAGCCAAAAGCAGAATTGCCTGTTCAAAATGTACCTGGCAAAAAAACACATTAGCCCAATAACAACAGGAAGTTTAAAACATCCAGACCTGTCTTGCAATTAAATATTTAAAATAATAAATGAAGTATCATACCAGACACTTAGCATTCAGGTAGAAAATTACTAAGAAAACCACTTTTGTCCATTTGTGGTTATTTGAAATAAGATCAGCTTCATCTTCAATGTAAGGCAAAACTCATTTTTCATGTAATTCATTATCCATTGACAAAGAGGTTGCAGCAGAAATGAATGTGACCCATTTCCTTTAGAATCCCTCAAACTCCTTTGTGTTTTGGTTTTTTTTGCAGAATATAACAGAATAGCCTTCCAAGCAGCAACATGCAAGCACCACTGTTACTGTTTTACTGATTAAGGGGCTATTCCAAATGAAAGGGATGTCACAAAAGTACATGTTTCTCCAAGGAAACTTCACACTCTGAGTAAACTACAGCCGCAAAGATTTTTGTCTTTCTACTTTTTCAATAGGAGCTATGAAACCAAAGATGATTTACTTCCTTTTCTTATAATTCTAAGGCTACCCAAGTCATTGATGTGTAATCAGTGTTAATTGTAGCAGTTGAAATTATATCCTCAAGTCACTTGTCTGAGAGGGCTTATCTGAGTGAATTACTAGTGTTCTGTTTTCTCAGCCAGCCGGCAGTTGGCAATGCAATACTACTTCACTTTATTATATCCAAAGATTTCAATGCAATTTATAGAAAATTGTATTCCACATGATAGCATCTTTGGATTGAATGAAACAGAAGTAAGCATACCTCCTCAATTCAGTTTGTGGTCCTGGTACTTTTTCTTTTGCAAAACAAGCAAACACAAGAAGAAGTTAATATTTTTATATCTGTTTACTGTTTTTTTTCACGGTAGTGTGCCTGCCACATCCAGTAAAGGAGCGAAGAAGTTTTACTATACCAACAAGGCCCTTCTTTCAAAATCAGAGGCAAAACAAATCACATCTTCTAATACTCAGAGTCAAATAATCCCTTCTACAACCAGTTACCTTTCATGTAAGGCAAAGGTAGATACCTTAATCTCCTGAACAACCTACTGCTTCTCCTTGATACAATTGATGTATTTTCCATTATCCTTTCACATCCCAGGTAACTTCTGTGCAAATCAGACTAAATTAATTTCAGCTACTGGGTTCTAGTTTTTAACATATTTTGTTACATCATCAAACTGATATTACGGCGGGAAAAATATAAACAGAATAAGTAGCGTTGTTTTTCACTCATGGTTACTACTTAATGTACCATATTATTTTGTGCAATATCCAGCCTGATGATTAAAGAACCAGAAAAAATTACTTTGTTTTATTATGTTTGATCTTCCACTCAAACTGAATTTAGTTTCAAAGTATAATAAGCTAACAGAAAATATTTTTCCCTAATTGAGATGTACCATCTGCTGCGGTAATCAGCAAAACACATCTCAACTTATTTGGATGTTTGATGCACTGTTTTTGTACAACTGACTACAGGAAACATGATCATGATTAGAATACAAAGTAATTTTTGTCCTAGCAGTATTTGTTTTACATATGCATTCAGTGGAGCTGCTTTTGGTAAAGCTAACTTGCCTTTCTTTTCTCCTACTGCAAATACATTTTATAGGTATTGCATTCTCATATAGTCTAAAATAGGGATTTCATCTGCTATCCACTGTAAAAGTAAATTAAAGTGTATTTTAGGTGAGGAATGATCTGAAAGTAGGTATTTTGCACCCACAATTTTCACACAGATGACACAGAAAGCTCCATCTTAAATTACTTCTATGTAGTTTAAAATGTTTTCCATTTTTTTTGAATCAAATGCTCTTATTAAGTAAAATATTTGAAATTTGGAAGTGGATTTGCTAGGTTGAAATAGGATTCACTCATTCCACATACCAAACCACATGCGATTGAGAGGTGTAAGTTTGAGGTTCATGCTGGTTTAGCTCAAACATTGGAGCTATTTGTCAATATCGATTAAGACTTGAGAATATTTTGGCTCATGTATCAGTTGTAAGAGGACGAGGATTTCAGAACAACCTACATGTGAGGTAGAAAGGGCTTCTCTGCTAGTGAATTGTTTTAAAAGTTAAAGCAAATCAGCTGAAGGAATAACATTAAAGAGAATATTTTAAAGCTATTGTACATAAACAAATCTTCCCTTGTAGGAAGATCACCTTGTAATGAATCAATGGCATTTTGTCATAATCTCCTTTTGTACCTCTTATAAGAAAAGGATCCTGTCTTATAGCATGGAAATAAGACAGGGATATGTAAATGTCATACAAACGGCATTTTCTCTTTGCTGCCTGTATGAACCGTACATGAAACATGTCTTTCCTTTATCTTAAACGATTAAAAGATCACTGGTGATCTAGACAATTGGTAGGCATTTTCTGTTTCAGAAAACAGTTACAAAGCCTGAGGTTCTCAAGGGCTACTTTTTCTGGGAAATAAATATTTTAGCTCAATTGAATCATTGATTTATTTGAATTAGTTTGAATGTGAAGTTCTAATTTTAAGTGAATTTTTTTTTTTTTTGTGAGATTATTCAAGATTTTCATTGAAAAAGCTTTTGTTTTGTATGGTTTCTTTTCATGTTCTTGTCACAGAAGAGGGATAAAAGGCTGGCATCGCTTTCAAGGATGAAAAATTGATAGGAAGAATAGTTTTTCAATCTCTTGATGAGCTACATAATCATAGAATCATAGAATTACTTGTGTTGGAAGGGACCTTAAAGATCATCTAGCTGCAAACCCCCTGCCATGGGCAGGTACACCTCCCACTAGACCAGGTTACTTGGAGCCTCATATAGGTTGGTTTTAAATACTTCCAGGGATAAGGCGTCCACAACTTCTCTGGGCAATTCATTTTCCAGTGTCTCACCACCCTCATAGTAAAGAACTTCTTCCTAATGTCTAATCTAAATCTACCCTGCTCTAGTTTAAAACCATTGCCTCCTGTCCTAGCCCCGCACGCCCTTATAAAAAGTCCCTCCCCAGTATTCTTGTAGGTCCCCTTCAGATACTGGAAGGCCACTATAAGGTCTCCCCAGAGCCTTCTCTTCTCCAGGCTGAACAGACCCAATTCCCCCAGCCTGTCCTCACAGGAGAGGTGCTCCAGCCCTCTGATCATCTTTGTGGCCCTCCTCTGGACCCTCTCCAACAGATCCATGTCCTTCTCGTGTTGAGGGCTACAGAGCTGGACACAGTACTCCAGGTGTGGCCTCATGAGAGCAGAGTAGAGGGGCAGAATCACTTCCCTTGACCTGCTGGGCACTCACTTTCTGGATGCAGCCCAGACTGTGGTTGGCTTTTTAGACTGACAGCGTACATTGCTGGCTCATGTTATAAGGACTGAACTAATATTTTAATTCTTCTGTAAGAGAAGATAATCAAGAGAAAGATTAAAGATATGCACAAACTTCCATTTCATTATTTTCTAGAATCTGTGCAAAGGAAATAGGACTTTAGAGCTCTGGTCCCTTAAGTTCTCACTTCCCTTCTTTTCCATCAAATCCAAGCATTCGTTTGTATTATCTAACATGAAGAAGGCTTCAAGAGGAATTAAGATGGTGTAAGGAGACTTGGCGCTTTGTCCAAGTGAGACAAAGGCTCACTTCATCTCATAATATCTTAGTATCTCCCACTAATTATAATTCTCAGTACCATGACTTTCCACCTCGGATCTCAAAACCTGATGGAAACAATTCTATTTTAGATGTAACAAATGACTAAAAGCAGAGCAGTTAAATAACATCAGGGCTCAGAAGAGAACTGAAGTCTTCCATTCTCTCTCTGAGTAGCCCATCAAATGAGTCCAATTTACGTTAATCATATACAGTTATTTGCTAAGATAATAGCTAGTATAAGAAAAGTCAAACATTGCTCAGTTCTTCAAGCCATAGATTTCCAAAGGTTTTTATCTTAACTGACGGCAGTGCTACAAAGTTCAGCAGTCACTGAAATAATCTGCTTTGGCTTCGTTTTAGAGTTTTGCTTGCACTAACATAAGACAGTACACATTTCCAATTTTGCAGTAAGGATGCACTAAAATTTCAGATTTGTGTAAATTTTCTAACTTATTTAGCTGTGAGCATCTAGTATTTTTTGCTGATTTCTGGAGAACGATATTGTTCTTCACTGAACTCAAGATTGAATTCTTCAGAAACATACAAAGACTGAAAAAAAAATCAGAGCAAATTTGCTATATTTCAGTATTTTTAATGTGTTTGAAAGAAAAATTAATCCCTGCTTCACAAACTCCAAGTTCTGCAAAGGCATACAAATAAAATTGTATCAGAATTATTTCTTCTGCTTCTCAATTTTCTATTGAAATTGAAAGAAAGTAAAATGCTTTCATTTATCTAGATGTTTTTATATAGATTAACAAAAAAGGGAAATACATTTTCTTTCACCTGCCTTTGTTTACTTCTGTGTTCTGTCCTGTATTCTATTACTAGGAAAAAAAATAATTAATGCAAGTATAATTACTAGAATTATAACTAGTTGTTAGCAACTATCCTTGTACTTTTTGGTTTTGCTTCCACAGCTTCCTGCCAAGTTAACTTAATTACATTAGTGAAAAATTGCAAAACGCATATCTGATATTTAGATCTCTCTCTTCTGCTTCTTTCCATTAGGGAAACTATTAGTGTGTTGGCTGTGCATAAACTCTTGCACGTTGTCATCATACAAGATAGCTGATTTTGCTTAAAACAAGGCTATTAATTTTCTCCCACTATTGATGTAATTCTTACGGAGAGTATGGGACAGCTTAATCTACTTCATAGTTACGCAGCTCAAAAAGCTTATAGATTATGAACATATTTCTCTCATGCTTTTTTTTCTTCTGCTGTTCCCAGTTTGGATTCTTTCATATCTTAACAATGGGGGAAAAAGTAACTCTTAAGTGAACATCTTGTTAGAGCTTATATTTGCTCTTGTATCTCATACAGATCAGTCAGTTTTCTGTGTCAGATTCAGAGTCAATAAAGCTGGGCAAAGGAAGAGCCAGAAGATAAAGAGAGCCAATAAGAAGTCTCATGCATAAGGACCAGCCTTGTGGAAGCCTGGAAATCTAACCATACCGTAAACAATATTCCCAGAAACTGACTTCTAGACTTAAATGGTTTAAGTGAGTTTAAATAATGGCTGTTAGTTAAATTGTATGCAAGCATCCTACCTTCCATAGTTTTCTTATTAATCTTTACATATAAGTAACTAACAGCAGGTTACAAATCTGCTGTATTTGCAATACGTTGACCTCTCAGCCATCTCCCAAGACAATCTGTGGATGCAAAATATGCATGTCATTGTCACCCACACGTAGGTGAAGGACAGCCTGTGTTTTCCACATTTCAGGCTCCTAACTTGGGGCATATTAGCAAGAGGGCAGACTGTTTTATTATTTGAAAAGCCGTTCACTGTGATTTATGGCCTTGTATTAGCCTCCTCATCTTGAGATATTAGAGAATCATACTTTGTCATGGACAATCTGAGGTGAGGAAAACATATAGCATTCATCATCTCTTGCCATCTAGGACACTTCTTTTCATCTACTGTTTTTTTTTCCTCTGGCATATCATTTCCTTGTAATCAATTTAAATTGAAAATTTTAATGACCTTCCCTGAGCATTATACTGCCTTTTCACCAAATCAGATCCTGAAACGTTTTGGATTTTGCAGCATATTCTGTACAAAAAGGTACGCAAGTCTTACTGCTGATTATCAAAGAGTTTTAGCTAATTATCAATTAGGCAGATCCAAAATTCTTTGTGTAAGTATTTTTTTTAATAACTTAAAATGTGGAAATGTTTCAATTGCTATAAATTATATTCTTTACAATATTTTTTTACAGTGATAAGAATTTACACACACAATCAAAAAAAAAAAAGGAAAAACAGAGTAAAAAGAGGTTTTAGAAATCAGGGGTAAAGGTTCCTAAGACCATAGCTTCAGAAGTAAAAACTTGTCCTGGGACTTCAAGAGCAAGTATGGTTTTAAGGGGATTAGGGGATTATTGTCAACTGGTGGTGGTTTTTTTTGTTAGGTTCTTTATTTGTTTCTGGGGTTGGTTTTGGTTGTTTTTAAAAGTCAGTCACTAAATGACCAGTACACAGAAAAATAACAGTCCTACAATGTTGTTTTGATTCACGGAATAGGATCAGGTGCCGGTAGAAAGAGTACGTACAAAGATGTTCCCATGCTACATTTTCAAACTTCCCGCTACATTTTCAAACTTCCCACTACATCTTCAAACCTCTGAGTTGACAAGAATGAATTGACAATAGGTTTAGTAATTTAAGGTGAAAAAAAAAAAATCAGAAGTATGAATGAGATTAACATATTTATACAGCAAAAGCGTGATTTAATGTAAGAAACATACAGCAAAAACTGAAAAGAGAGCACCACAGACCTATACTCTACCTGTCTGTTTGAATGCATTCTTCTCTGGTTTAAGGTTTTAACTGTTCTCCAGACAGATGAATTTACATGTTAGCAATACAGTGATCTTTAGAAAAATAATTACCTCTGGCAAGAAAATAGAAAATGAATGAAAAGTAATAATTTGTGGAACCTGTTGGGAAAAAAACAAAACAAAACAAACACAAAACCCCCCAAAAGAAAACCAGAAAAAACACCCCAATGATTTCCCCTTGGAAATCCCCTTTTTTAATGTGGAGCCAGCCACAAGCTTGTTGCTGTCTCTGTCCATCAAAAGAAATGTCAACATTATCTTTATTCTAAGCTAACAAACAACTACATGCAAAATACGTGCAGAATGAAAACAGATACTGACATTTGAAAGCACTGTGCCACAAAGCAACTGAACGCCTTAGGCAGAGTCTGCTGCAGGTCATTTAAAATGATAAACCAAAAGGTCACATAGGATATAATAACTGATCTTTACAATTGCCTTTCTGAAGGAGGTATCACCTGAGGACACACACAAAATTGATGAACGGCAGTAGCAGAGTTACAGCAATGAGAACTCAGTGAAAAAGTAGTGTTGCACTGCAGAACTATAAAGACATTGTGGTTGTTGTTAAGAAACCTTGGAAATAAAAAACTTTTCTGTGTAGGGAGTAGATGGACATAGGTTGATATTTTATGTCCTTACCCTTAAAGTGGAAGAAGCATTTCACTGGGGACTGAAAAATTTAAAAAAAAAAAAAAAAAAA
>VWZK01007386.1:106562-120873 GCA_013396935.1 Baryphthengus martii
GAGTCTTCTTGGCAATCACATTTTTCTACTCCTATACCCAGACTAAAAAAAAAAAAACAAACCTGTTACAGAGACAGTCCCCAGACCAAGTGCTTTGTGATGAAAATATTCCCCCACAATGGTAGAAAAGCTGGGCTGGGCTGCTTGCCTTGAGGAAGAGCTTATGATTGAATCAAGAACTCCCATTGCCATGTGAGTATCCTAATATCAGGCCATCAAACAAGTCCAAAGTGACATAAAAATTTTCTCTGTTTTCAGCTCAGAAACCTCTCCAACAATATCTGAAGAAACATGTCTGGTTTTTTTCCAAAATATTTGCATTTCAAGCAATCTTAACCTTACTAACACTACATGGTATCATAACTTAGGATTTCACATCTAAAATACATAATGAACTGAATTTTGAGCAAAGGCAGAAAATAATAGAATCATAGAACCAGTTATGTTGGAAGAAGACCTTTAAGATCATCTAGTCCAACCATTAATTCTACTCTACCAAGTTCACCAGTAAGCCATATCCCAAGCACCACATCTATAAGGCTTTTAAACACATCCAGGGGTGGTAACTCAACCACCACCCTGGGCAGCCTGTTCCAATGCCTGACAACCTTTTCTGTGAAAATATTTTTCCTAATGTCCAGCCTAAACCCCGACTGGTACAGCTTGAGGCCATTCCCTCTTGTTCTGTCATTAGTTACTTGGGAGAAGAGACCAGCACCTACCTCTCTACAATATTCTTTCAGGTTGAGCATTTAAGTGCCTGAGAAGTTCAAGTGACACTTACTGAGAAAAACTCGTCCTAAATAGGACCTGAAGTCTGAGTAAAATATCAATACTATTTAATTCGGAATGTATCATTGATACTTCTGAAATTACCCTTCTGTCTTCTTTGCACTTAGCTTTGCCAATTATATGACTGACGTGATTCATATAGTAAACATTCATCTTTAAACTGTGTTAAGCAACAACATATAAAGTTGACAAAATAATTTCAGAGACCAAAAAAGACTAAACTATAAAAAAAGCATTAAAAAAATAACCAGCTGATTGCTAAAGCTTCCATTTGCATGGTTATTTGGGTTATAACACATATGTAACAAATGGTGAAAAGATTAAACGAGAAAAAATTGTCAGCAATTTTATGAATACATTCTTTTTGAAAACAAGGCAAAAACTCATAATCCCTTGAGTTATTTTGAGACTGTTTTTTCTCATCAACCAAAAGTCACCATGTAAATTGTGCCATTGTAGATATTCTTAGGTTGCCATAAATTTTTCTGCAGGCAGAGACAGATAAAAAGATTACTTTTGAGATATGCTCTTCTTTTCACAGTAAATCATTCCCACTGAAGCCTTCCTCTCGTCCTGTGTGTTAACTCTTTGAACTCATTTAAAATGTCTTTACATCAAGAAGCCTTGAAGTGGCTGTCTTGCTGAAATCACAAGGTCAGAGCTGGGCAGTTTGAGAGGAGGAAGGATGGATAACATGTCCACACAAAATAGTCCTAAGCTGACAAACGTGGTTGTGAATGCAAGTTTAAAAACAAAAAATAATTTTAAAAAAATCAGTCTATATTTTCAGCTGATAAACTTTTTTTAAAAAGATGTATCTGTAAATCTGAAATAACAGACTTCAAATATTTTGATGATTCCTTTTGCTTCACTTACCTTGAAAAATCCAGTTGTTGAGCATCTTTATTTTTTAAAAAATAAAAGGCCTTTATCATGGCTCAAATGCAATTTAATCAAAGAATAAAAGAATGAAAAAAAAAAAAAATTAAAAATAATCTTTACATCCTGGCCTTATGTTAGTGATATACCTGAAATACTCAGGTGCCAGCAGGAAGAAAGTCAGCCCGCCAGATTGTCTGGGGAACCACAGTGGTCAGGAGGGACAGCATTCCTGACTGGAGCCTAGTGGATGCCAATCAGAAAAAACACAACAAACATTATCAGAGAAATACAGTTGGAGAGGTCCATCTGGGCACTTTAGAAAGTCTTCACATACACATCAATATTTAAAATGTTGTCTTCTTTCACACGAATCAGCAGGAAAATCTGCTTTAACCAGACTACAGACAGTCTGAGAAAGCAGCAATTAAAATCTGTTATCCACATCCTATCACTTTCACTTCAGGGATTTATTTTCCTCCCACTCTCCACAAAACTAACAGCAATACATGGTTTTGCCATTATGGTTTAACATTGTAGGGAGCAAACAGCAGCCTGTCAATTGTCAGTATTATGGCTGCAGTTATAGGTATAGATTGAGGATGCGGTGAAATAATTATATGTTGGGACAGTTTCAAACTTCCATGTATGCAGGCACACAGCACAGTACTCAGACTTAATGCAAATGAATGGAAACCTTTAGAAGCTCAATTCTCTGAACTTGCAGTGTTTGATCGAAGGTGGAACGAGATAATCTTAAGGTCTCTCCGATCAAAGACATTCTGTGATTCTACCACTTTCAGATTTTCTCCATGAGGCAGCCAAAGAAATTAAAGACGTCATATTGATCATTTGCTTAGCAATGGGTGGCTTTAATGATGAAATTCAGAATAAACAACAAGAGGACCCTCAGTGCGGTGAGCCAGTGGCAGTGCAAACCATCACAAAGCATACAGAGAAGACTGCTGACTACCACACATTTAACCTGGAATTGACAGTGTAAGCCAAAGGACAGCCACTTTAAATCACATGGGTACATCATACAGGCTAAGATCCCACTGCCCAAGCCTGGAGTGCAGTTGACACAGTGCTGTACCTGAAATAATATATAAGTGTGCTCCTGAGAGGCCACAATTGCTTAAGCAAAGAGCTGCTCTAGCACAAAGTGGGAATTAGCTTGGGCCTTCCCGGGAAAACAGGCAAGAGCTGCAGACATGCCCATATGAAATATTTCCCTGCTTAATGTCTCTGCACTCGGCAGAGACGGCTGATATCCTCTAAGAAATCTTCTTTTAAAAAATGTCAACTACTGAGCTGTTCGAACCTCTCCAATTTGAAAAACTTTCAGTAAATCAATAGTGAATTTCTGAAGGATTTTAGTTAACATTTGCAGCTTTCTTCATCCTAATATGTTCATACTAATTCAATAAGCACAGTGCCGAAGATTAAAAAAAAAAAAAAAAAAAAAGGATATTGATCCAAGTGCTTTGAGACATAACTGATTAATAACAGGACCCGGTAAGAAATATAACCCTTTGGATCAGTGCACTGTAATTACAGATATTAATCAAGTCCAAGTGTTTTCTTGCACAGATTCGTGTCCTTGTTATGAGTAGTAGCTTGGGATTCAAAAGGGTAATGAATACTGTAGCTAGTATGGGAATAACTATATCGCCTATATAAAAATTCAGCCATCAATTTTCAAATGCTGGTAGGTTCAATCATTCCACGTTCTTCAAAAAAACCCTCATTTATCTTTGAAGACAATAAATTGTCAGCATTGGAAGTGGAATGGTAAAATAAGCAAGGGATACCGTTAGC
Organism: Baryphthengus martii; assembly: GCA_013396935.1. Taxonomy (NCBI): domain Eukaryota; kingdom Metazoa; phylum Chordata; class Aves; order Coraciiformes; family Momotidae; genus Baryphthengus; species Baryphthengus martii. The sequence goes on from VWZK01007386.1 coordinate 110,055, forward strand.
CAATAGCATTTCTACAGATGAACATGAGTTGTTAGAAACTTTAACAAATTGCACATCTAAATAGTAAACCAACATCATACAGAAGTCAAAAGCAGAAAGACACTCCATGTTTCCCTGAAAAAAAAGCAGCTCATAAAGTCTTCTGCAGCAAAACAGAAAGGATAAAGCTAATTTTTTGGCCCGGTTTTGTTCCCATGTTCCCAAAACTCCACAGAAAGCCTTTTTCCCTGATACAGTTTCTTAGCTGCTCTCCTTACACGTCAGAAAGTTATTTCGTGCCTTATTATGTCCTGGTGCTTGTCACTTCCCTACCTGCAAATAAACACCTTTTGATAGATCTTCATTGCATAAGAGCTACCATCATTTTCAAACTGCCTTCTTAAGTACGTACAATGTTACATGGGAGAAAGAGAACCTAAGTATTACTCAACAGGCTTCATACTCTTAAGTGCTGGGCTTCATCCAGCCTATATTGTCCACTTTGAGTGAAAGTATTCCCATCAGTACATTACTGACATTTATTCCTAATGTACTCTTAAGCTTTTGATGTGCAAGCATAAAGGGGACAAAGATGGACAAGGATGAACTTTCAAGAGCATTCTGCTGCTTTCTAGTTCATCTCCATACAGAAGAATCTTTGCGCATAAAGCACAGAGTAATAGCGTTAAAGATACCTGAGTAGCCAAGAAATATTACTTAAAACAAATAATCCAGACTTCCCCTATTCTTTTCTGTGTAGCTCTTTCATCACATATTCGCGCATCCATTAGAAAATCCCTTTCTTCACCTGGAACACCAAGCATTAAACAAGATTTCCAAGGGAAAAGGCATGCGAGTATTATCACACAAAAAAAACCCAAACCAAAACACCCCTAAGCCAACACACCACCATCATTTGCACATAATTTTGTTGTTCCTACACGAGATACCAGAAATTTCAGACAGAACTGATAATCTTGCAATATGTCCAGGGAGCTTCAGTTTCTCTGCATGTGATCCGTGAGAAGCTGATGCCTAACCTTCATTATCCCTTACCAGGACTTCTCAAGTAGTGGCCTGCAGGCAGGAGCACGTCAACTGCTGTCAGCACCAGTTGGATTCTCCTCACATATGACCCATGCATATATCTCTGCAGCATGGGATCAAAGGTAGACAGATGATATGCAGCCAGATGTAGTCTTCACTATATGTAGGTTTTACCTTATCTTGCCCAATAAAAGTGAGAAATATTCCTTGATTCATATGACCTCAGGATACCCTAATTCTAAGCAAAAATAAGAACAAAACAAGCGAGATTTAAAAAAAAATTCTCCTAAAGTTTGAATACTCTTAAAGTTCTCTTCCCTGCAGATCATTCAGATCACAATTTAACTTTCATATTCTCATCAGATAGAGGAAACTTCTACAGAAAATGTCTCTAGTTCAACACAAATCTTTACTACAGCTCCACAGTTCTCTCCCTTACTAGCTGGCCTGATAACTTCAGATGAAACTTCACAACACTATTTCTACTTGGCTAAGTTTTTATGGGCTCCCTATTAGTCTAGTGATAAAAAAGTTATTTCATGTAGTCGTGTGTCTGAAACAATCTGAGATGCTGTATTAGAGTAGACCACTTTCTTGTGCAAGCTAAAGTTGGATTCTTCCATGAACTTCTCTAATTGCAATTATGCAGAAGGACCAGTTCGACACATGGAGAGTACAGAGCTCATACATTAGGGCATTCAGATTTAACACACAAAGTATTCTGAAGAGTTACAGACCATCTTCCTGTAGGTCTGTTACCTACACTTTGAAAACACAAATAATTTTTCATACTCATTGCTTTCCCCAAAGAAGAAAGTACATCTTTCTGAACATTCACATGAGCATTTAAAGCAATGTTATCAACAAGCATGGCTCAGGGCACTGATTCTGTAATACGTAAATTCTTCAAAATAGGAAAATTAGTAACTTGGATGAATCACAGCATAAGATGACCAACTCCCATTGCATTACAAAATTGGTTAGTGCGTTGGGGTATCATTACATTGGCATTCATTTTGGGAACATGATACTTAACAGCATCCCTGTTGGGAATACGTTCAGGAGGAGAGGACTAAACGTGAAACATGCTTTTGCTAGATCATCAAGCTCATTTTTAACCAAATTCAGGAACCTGAGAATAATATGTGCAAAAAGTCTTGTGCCATAGTAGTGCTCTAACATTTAACACAATATTTGGCATGCTTACTTCATTTATATACTTTCCCTTTCACTAGCAGGGTTTCACCAGCTCTTCTTGATATAATTTATTTTCAGATGCTTGACTTTGCTTTAAGTCTCCTTTGGAATACTTGTCTCTTTACACTTAACTGGTAGAATAACACTACTCTACCTGAAAATACTGCCATTCGCCTGGGGATCAGCACTTCATTGTGCTAAAATATTCTAAATCACTGAATTCACCCTGATTTTTCCCAGTGGCAGCTAATGCCTATGTGTCAGCCACTGGCCAGCTGGCAGCTTACTCAGAGGAGAAAGTCTTTTCCAGCACATGTGAATAGTACAGAGGACTGCAGAAAGAGAGAATTGCCAAGGAAATGGAGCGCGCTCAAATCTGTACAGCATGTGGCAATACTCACACAAGCGTCATACAGCAAACTGCACGACAGAGTAAGGCTGCAGCGGCCGTACGCGCTAACTCACTGTTGCACCCGTGAATTCCATCCACGGCAGTGCTGCATCCCTGCAAAGATGTGCAACAACCTTAATTTCCCCAGGCAAGCCTACTTCGGTCACTGTTCTAAAGTACATTCATAGCATGTGAATACTAGATGCAAGCATTTGACCTGTGCTATATGCTACCCACTTTTTGGAAATTCATAACTGTGCCAGATAACACTTTCATTTCCTTATAGTATCTAACTATACAGCTTTCCAAACTGAATATCAATCTTAGACAGAAAGTGGTGGGTTTGACTCCTGTTGAGTAAGATTAGTCTGCTAGATTTATGAAGGAGTCTACTGTATGTTCTTGCTCTTTTTTTGATTGTGTAAACTAAATTTAAAACCACACATAAGAATATATACTCTACCTCAAAACATTCATCTTCAATACTTCAAATTACAGTACGTTTAACTGAAACATCTAACAAAAGGTACAATTCAGTGTATTTATACAGTTGTTTGTTTTGCCTCCAATACTGACACACACTTTCATTACTTAAAATACATTATCTATAAATAAATTTAACCTTTGTCAGAAATACAACTGCAATTCAACAAAATCTAAACATGGTTTTTGTGAGAGTTCTATTCCAAAAAAACAGTAACTCAATTAGTCAGGTCTGACCTAAGCACATTGTGTGTGTTTTACCTGTATGTGATGCAGCAATATCAGGGATACGGATGCTTTTCCTGAAGGCAGCACTTCCTCCTCTCACCTGTGATCATTGTAATGCCTGGCAAAGAAAATGGTAAATTGAAATGGCCTTTGGAAGTTTTCAGCATCCCAATCTCCCACAGTTAAAGCAACTGGGACATGAGAAACATGAGAAAGTCTGATCCTAAACTTCCTTCTATGAGATTTTGCTGCTCAGACAAGGATTATCAATACAAATGATCTGAGGCAGGAAATATCTGTGCATTGCTTTAAAACACCAGTTCATAAATGGTACCATTTAAAACAGATGCTTCAGAAAAACCACACTATACAGGGCAAGAGGCAAGGCAAGAGGAAAGGTTTCAGCTATTCTTCCATTTCCATGCCCTTGCAGAGCCCACTCGTCACGACACTTGATCTATGTTCCTTAGACATAATTAATCTAACTACTAATTAGGCCCTTTGTAATCCCACTTTGAACTAATTAGGATTTTTTTGAACCTGCTTGTATATTTGTTGCCCTATCACTAACGCAAAAGATCATCCTTTTTTCCTCTGGACGTGTGCCCAACTGTTCACCCCTCCAATAAACAAATGCCTAAAACAAAGAACACACACTGCCTTCTTGTGTACATATTCATAGCTATCTTCATGCTAATATGCCACAAAAGCCAGGCATAAAATTACTGCCATCATAATTGAAAGGGGGTGAAACCGCCCTATGAAGCGTACCTGTTGATTATTACTGCAAGGAATTGAGAACTTTTATTATTTCACAGCAGTAAAATGTGCATGTCCCACATCTACTGACAAATCCTCACTCTGGGTTTTGCGATTGCTCTTTTAGGTGGTGCATAGGGTGCCACAAGCCTCTAAAACTGTAGTGAGGTGTAGCTCTCTTGAGCTTTACTGTAATTGAGCTTTCAGCAAAAACATATTCAGCCATCGCTTACAGATCTGCAGCCCAAGTCTAAACCACATTTGTCTGCAATTAAAGTGTCCAGTGGTTAGGTTTCATAAACCACAGTAAAATCAAGGTTATCGAGTATCAATGAACATCTCAGAAAAACTCCTTTTCAGAAAAGAAAATCATGGTGGAGTTTTAAAATATTCTAACATCAGACACTTTTTCAGGTTTTCTCACTCACGAGAACTAATGCAAAACAGTTAACCAGTTACATTAATATGGTAGGAGAAGCCCCACCTTGGGATGCCAGATTCAGAAATAAAAAAATTAAAAAAAGGAGAGATGAACTCTTTCAATCGCTTTGAAGCTATCAGGAAAGCCCACATGTGTGGTGCAGCTAAAAACCCAAAGATAGTAGTACCCTTAGAGTCCACATCTGTGCATACTTCTCATGTAACATTTCATACAAAGACTCTTTCCCTGCAAACCTTGGATTACGTCTGTGTATGTTCTTAGCAAGGTCTTCTGAGGTTCTCCTGGCATGGGTAGTTCTCCCACATCTTCAGTATAAACCTCTCCTGCCAGTCAGTGTTTGCTTGCTTTCAGTGTCCAGTGATGTCAATACACAAATTGCAGAAAGTCCCATCAGAAATACTAATTTCCCAGGTACCCTTGTCTTCTTCAGGTACAATCTGATGCATTGCTCAAATGTTTTAGCCACTACCTTTCCCCTCGGTGACTCACAACAAATCCTGGTCATAGCTGTGCTCTCACCTACAACAGTTTATGTCAACCTATGCATTTATAAATAACTAATATAAGGCCATTTGCCTCCTGATTGTGTCAGAAGCTTTGTGGTTTACATCTTACCCTAGTTACGTGCTTACATTTCCTTTCCATAAAGAGAGCTGCTTCATCTTGGCTGAACAACAGAAAGAGTAAAACAGCAAACAAAGAAATGATTCAGTAGATAAATGAACCACTAACATTAGCAATACTCTATATACTGGTTTCCCAAAACAGTTTCAATGCCTAAAGGCTTTGCCATGAGGGCAGCAGAAATGATACACCATAATTGTTGTTTCTGAAAGTCTCCAGATCTGATTATTGGCACTAAAAGTATCACCATATTTTACTAAACTGAATTAGTGAGCTATTCTTGCTGGAAGCAGCGAAGTGCTAATAGCTTGTCCTTACAACATCCACCACACTAAATGCCAGGGCTTTCACAGACAATAACTAGCTCTGCTGCTGGTAAATGCTGTCCATTGTCCACTGCAGCATACGCTATTTGCAAAGGAAAAATGTTGATTATACAGTTGCCTAAAAGAATCCTTAGCAAAACACCAGGATTTCAGTAAAATATATGTATTATCTAAGTGGTTACACTTTCCTATTCCTTTAAAACAATCACTATTGGTGGCCCTCTAGCAAGCAGCAGTATCTCAGCCACAACATAAAGAAAAAGTTTTAAGTTACTGAGAAAACAAAACCCAAAACTACAATTCACTAAAATGCAAAAGCACACATTCTCTTAGTAAGCATGTCTGCCAGGCCAGAATCCCACAATTCTGGATTCCAGAATGATAAGATTCCTATGCCCAGAGAAAGCTCACAGCAAAATTGATTTGACATAAAGGAACAGACACAGAATTACAGTCCTGATATATAAGGAAAAAAAACCGCTTAGTATGTTTTCAGTGCAACAACACTGAACATTGTAGCTTTGATTTTTCAGTAAAACTTCCTTTTCCCTCATAGGAGACCTCAACAAAGTGCATAGAAAAAGTGAAATGAAAACTATTCTCTAACAAAGTCACTTCTAGAGGTTCATAAGACACCATGATCTTAAATCTTTTCTAAATAGTTTTGAATGAAAAGTCACACTTTTGGTTATTTTTGACATTATTATTTAGGTCGATATACAGAGATAAACTTCATACTGCTGAACCATTCCCACAGCATAAAAGGCTCAAAGAACCAACTAGAGTTGAGTAGGAATGCATTTTGGTACTAACGATTTTGTTTGAGATATTAGTTTTACCTGGTTTGCATCATATTAAAACCAAGATATTTCCAATTTTCAGAAAAGAATATGAGAGTGACCCCAATCCCCAAAGTGCCAAGGTCAAGGCAATTACATAAAATGAACTTAGAGAAATCGATATTAATCCAACTTAAGTAGTCTGTTAAATATTCCCAGCAAACTCAATTTGTATCTCCTTTGGACAACACAAGGTTTAAATAGGACCAACACTATAAAAACATTAATTCCTGCCTGTACCAGCATTCTTTTTACCATTGCAGCTCATTCTACTGGTGAAGGAAATCTATTTGTAAGAACAGAAAAGGGAATTTAGTCATATGAAACAACACTCTCCCTTTCCAAAATTTGAAGTTATCTATTTAAGTAAAACAAACACGAACCTACAATAATTCAAAGCACCTAAGACAAAATAAAAATTAAAAATAAAATTAACTGAAAAATCCTGCATACTGCACTGACAATGACCATGGCTGGGTGCTCATTGTCATCTTGCTCCCTTCAGTGCAGAGGGACACAGACTTCTGAGGCCTGAGCCACAGAGAAGGCACAAGGGCTACAGTAGCCACCTCTGCCAGGAAGGAAGGCTTCCCCTGTTATCACAGGCACTATGGTCCCTCATATCTATATACTCATGGGTCAGACTTTCATCACTTTCCTTTTTGACACTGAGAAAAAGTCAGAGCCACTGAAGTCTTTATGTCAAAAACTGACCAGTGAGAAAAGAAACCTGTTGGTACCAGCTAGGATATCCCACTTGTCATTTTGCCTTTCAGTTCAGAGATTTCAGGTTCGTGATCAAAGCGAGTCCCATAGTGTAGAAGCAATTTTATCCTGCTGTATGGTTTGCACTCACAAAGAAACAGAAGCATTACCAAGATTTATTAAACTATGATATTTCAATAAAAGAGTCCCAAATGTTCGAAAAGAGGATCAGTGACTAAACAATTTGTTCAGAAACTTTTTCATTTTACCATATTCATAAACATATACCAAAAATTGTAAAGGAACTTATTTTCAATTAGCATGAAGTACAGCATAATTTAAGCTTTGTACAATTCCCCTCATCTATTTTGTGCTTCAAAGTTCATAATGCTTGCTTGTGACATACCAAACTGGTTTCCAAGAGACAGGTCACCTAATGTCACTCTGAAGATGCACTTCTTACTTCTTTTGATCCTCTCTCTTCTTTTGGGGCAGATGGAAGCCACCAGGACCTCTATTTTGATTGTATGTTTCTACAATACTGCTGATATAGCCTTATCACGAGCACATCTGCATTACTATTTGCCTTTGTTAAAAATTGGCAGAAGTCACCATTTGTTCTTATTTTAAATTACGAATAGTTGAAACCATACCTGTTTAATATCTGACAACTATTTTTGGTGCTTCTTTGTGTTTACTTTTACTAGTGGTAAAGCTTTACCACTGTTTTTACCTCAGCTTACAGAAAAAAAATCTCATTTATAGCTATATCTGTACACACAAGCTACTCTATCCCTAGAAAGATGAAGGAACAAAGAGTAGGAAAGGGATGCTTATGGAAAAAGAACCGGATGCATTACCCAGGGCTTATGGTATGGTTTGGTCTAGCACAGGCATCCAGACAGAGCACGCAGAATGTAAGGGATATAGTGCTTCAGAATAAGCACTAACAGAAACACAGGAAAATATTTTTTCCTCCCTTTTATTACTAAAAGAAAAAAAAAAAACCACAACAAAAAAAAAAAGGGAAAAGGCAGCTTGGAAATCACATCACTGAAGCAGTGAGCACATAGCAATGGATTTTATATGAAGGACTCAGCTGGGGCTTCTTGCATGGAAGAGACTTTCCAATTCTTGCAGCTGCACAATGCAAGCCACACTGCCTCCCCTTTTTTGCTGTCACAGATGTTACGATGAACATGGCAAGCAAATACAATCCAGCTCACAAACCTCGCGTCACTGTCAAGTCTGGTCCTGATGGACAACTAGTTCCTCCTCAGGCAACTAAAAAACACATTCCACTGACATGCAGCAGCTGCTGAGGAGATAAGGAAGTATTTCCTGTCAAGCGGTCAGGTTACCTGTAAATGCCAGGCAGAAACGACAGCATGAAGATTCACCCCAAGCTTCACAGGCACAAATAGCTTCACCTATGTAAATAAACTTGCAGCATTGCTTCAGCCAACCTGGAAAGCTTCAAATCGCTGGAAGTACAAAGTTCCACAGACCATCCTATACTAAAGTGAGAGGCACAGTAGCACTACAGTACAGAGGCAATTGATCTTGCTAAAGAGCTGCTTCCAGCCTAGAGACAGAAAACAACGGTGACATGAACACCATACTACCAGCACAGCAGGGGAAACCTCTGTTGCCCCCCATGACCTAGTGTGGTTCACTGCTCTGATGCAGCAGGGCTTCAGGCACTTCTATAGGGCTGTTCTAGCCCAGTCTTCATTATTATCTCTTTGCCATCCTGAACGTAGCACACAAATGCAGTACTCTCAAATTTATAGCGTGGTCTAGTCTCACAAATCACTCTCAAGCTCTTGGATCTCCTACAGATGTGCAGATCACAGAGTGGGTACAAAGGTTATGACCACCATGAAAACCTGCCAGGCTGGTACTATAGCCAGCTGCTGGATTAACTCAAAGATGAAGTACAAATTACACAGGACATTCCCAGCACTGCTAAATGAAACATAGCTCTTACTAGTTGCAATATTAACTACAGGTGAGGATGCAGGCAGTGGCCCAAGCACAGATGGGATACAAGAAACAAAAAGGATCAGACCCAGAAGTGTTGATTTGACCTTACTCCCCTCAAGGACCTATGGTGGTAAACACAACCACAGAGATTTCCCTCAGAAACATCTCTTTGTAAGTGAGCTTGCATCAGACAATTTACATAGAAATTACCCAGGGAAATAAACCTTATGCAGCCTGGAATATCAAACAATGTACCTGAAAGGCGTGTTGGCATCTAGCTAAGCCAGTTGATACACAAAACTTGCTGATCACATAATACCTTGCATTGCATAAAATCTGATCCAGCAGATGATACAGGTAGATCCTGCATATTTGTTCAGGAAGCCAGAGTCAGAAATCAGTCTTTCTCTCTTGAGTTTCCATCTTTCTCTGATGCTACATGTCATAAAGGACACTAGAAAGTGAAACAGAATTTCCTCCCAACTTTGTGACATAACATCCTATAGAATTTGCCATAGAATTTACTAGCTAACATTCAGACTATTCAGTAAGCATGAGTGGTTTCCCACATAACACACTTATCCTGCAATAATTTATATGACTTCCATCAGCATCTGTAATTTCATCAGCTAGGAATAAAGATGGGAGCTTTCAATACTTATGCTACAGGGCATATGCTGATCATGAGTTGGTGTCAAGAAAGAACATACCCTCCCTGCACACGATTATACAATTACAGGTAAACTTATTATGGGGATTTATATCTTCATTTGAAGCATCTGGTATAAATCAACATCGTGGGCAGGATACAAGATTAGAAGGGTCATTGGGTCTTTCTTGATACAGCAAATAATGTGCTCCGTATCAAGGAAAGCACTTTTTTTTTTTCTTTCCCAATTCCAGTAACTCCATTCAACAGCTTCAATTTCCCCTGAATTGCTTTCTTGCAGCCTCCTCAGTGTGTCAATCAAAAAGCAGAAGCTAATCATCCAAAAATGTCTTTTCCACTTCCCCAAACATCTCCTAAATAGGATTCAGGCAAAGAGATTAAAAAGCTAAACTCAGCAACTTGTTCTGACTCTCCCCATCACATTCCAGTCACCAAGGGGGTAATTCTTTTTGCTTCAAATATAAAAAAACATTTATAATGGAGTTTATTTAGACCTTCTTGCTTTAAGTAAGCAAGTTTTTAATCTATCACATACATTCCTGTAATGTAGGTTTGATGTTAATGGGTTGTAAAGTGGGTAATAATTTTCTAACTGACCTCTTCAATCAGATTAGATCATATTATTGACCATACTGTTTGTTTTATAACCACAATCATATTGTGGAAGAACATCTCTTGCAAGTAGCACATTTGTAAGTGCCCATTAAGGCAAAGGATGACAGGTTTGCATGTTTGGCACTTTTTAAATATTTCTTTTTACCTTGCTGGCAGTATTCCCATTAGCATCCTAAAGCTATCCATTTGTTTGTTTCTGGATTCCTACTGTCTGGAGTGTTTTGTTTTGAAAAGATGCTGTGCTATGAAAGTGACAAAATGTAAAATATGCAAACATGGTAACTTTCAAAAAAGAGCACCCAAATGCACCAAGCATTCCTCCATTTTTTCCAATAGCTCTTTTGGTCACTGCAACATTTCTTCTTAAAAACAAACTCTGGACATTTTTATTGTGACTGCAGGAATTTTTCAAACAAACATCTGTAAGAAAATCATAAAATCATAGACTCATAGAATGTTAGGGGCTGGAAGGGACTTCTAGAGATCATCTAATCCAACGCCCCTGACAAAGCAGGATCACCCAGAGCA
>VWZK01007387.1:0-13153 GCA_013396935.1 Baryphthengus martii
ATAAATAAAAGTTCCTGAAAATAATGAGTAGCTCAAACAGAAGGTTACACAGGTGAGAGGAATGAATGTCAGACAGCAAAACATACATACCTTCCTTACAGTGGGGGGTGAATACATGACACAGTCCTGACCTCCAGATAATGGTGACAAATAAACTGTTGCTGAACCTGAAGTCTAATCACACGCTCATATAAACATGCCCATACTGGAACAGGGGAAAAAAATATCAAGGTTTGTGAGAAATCAAATATAAAAAGCCCACATTACAATTGAACAAAGTACAAAGAGCTAGATACTTCAGAGATGTTTCACATAAACATCCAAAAAAAGCCCCTATTTTTGAGTGCTTGCATTGAATCCTGAATCATTTTTGCAGCAGCAGTTAATTGGACATCTTAGTTCCTGGGATACATGGCAGTTCCTGAGCTATTTCCAAACTGCAGCACATACATCTATGCTTAAATTCCACTGCTTTGAATTTATCTTTTTCAAGTTCTGTTTTAGAAATGTGGCTGACCTGGCAGCTCCTGCCTGCTTGATGTTACTAAGCTTTAATTCTGAATAGCCATTAAAATTCTGCTTGCTTTACAGTCCCTCACCTTGCTGCCACAGGCTCAGACAATGATTGTGGAGGGAAACTCTGTTTGAACAGCTAAAATCCAGGAACAACCCAGCTGGAGTTCACGTCTCCATTTGTATCAGCAAGGGTATTTTTCTACAGTGAGAGTAGAAAATGGCAGATACACATGGGAATAAATACAGTTGATATTAATGCTACAAAATAACGTAATACTTACATGATACCTAATCATCAAAGCATTTTATATACAGTATTTAATCCTCAAATTACTTCTAAAGGTGTGATTTTCCACATTTTTCGCACAGATAGAACCTTGGTAGAGGTTAAGCAGTGGATTTTCAAAGAACTAAGTACACATTTGAGCAGCACTTTAAAAAAACAACTTTACTAGCTTACTATGCATAAAAGCTTTAGAAACGGAAGATCCTTTTCTAAATCCAAAAATTAGAGAAGGAACACGAGGATGACTGGAGGACAGGAAGACCTGCCATATGAAGACAGGCTGAGAAATCCGGGCTTATTCAGCCTTGACAAGAGAAGGCTTAGGGGAGACCTTCTTACCATGTACCAGTACTTGAAGGGTGGCTACCAAGTGAAGGCGACTCCCTTTTCACAAGGGGTCGCACGCAAAAAACAAGGGAGAATGGCTGCAAGTTGCTCCAGGAGAGATTCTGGTTGGATTCCAGAAGAAAGTTCTTTACAAAGAGAACAATTAAACATGGGAATAAGCTCCCAAGGGAAGTGGTGGACTCCCCTACACTGAGCAAGTTTGAAGACACAACTTGACAGGCTGCTAGGCCATATCACTTCAACTTTTTACTTAAAAGATTGGACCAGATGATCCTTGAGATCCCTTCCAACCTGGCATTCTATGATTCTCTTAAAAATTACCCAGAATGGAAAGATCATTTGTTTTGCATAGGCCAAAGGCAGCAGCAGTGGAGGGGGGGGAAGTATTTCTGTAGTGAAATCAAATGTTTATGTAGTAGTGAAAAGGAAACACAAAGCACATTCCAAATAGATAAACTGAACTATATTTACCTCTCAAGAAGATGAAGAAACAACCCATCTGTCTCAATGTTGAAACACCAGAAGACAGAAACTGAAGAAAGTAAGAGCATAATTCCAGTTCTCTCAGACTAAAAGACCTGGACCTCAGTGAAACGCCTAATATCTACTCTCAGGAATGCTAGTTAGAACATATTGAAAATATATTAAACTTAAAGATCTGCTTGGGTTTTTATATTTAGGTGGGCTTTCCTCACACATCAGCAGTGTCAGCAGAGAAATTAGACTTTAGGAAACTGTCAGTTCTTGATTCAAGAGTATCTATCAACAAGCACATAATTGTCTTTGTGTCATTTGAGCCTAAAGCAACAAAGAAAGTCTTAATTTATAAAATGACTTGTTAATCAATTCTTCACTGGGAAAGAGAATTGTAAGCATCTGAAAACTGAATGTTCAGTTCAAATTGTCTGCAGTCTTCAACTTCAGGACACTGCTGTTGATGAGCTTTGGGAAGGGAGGTTAAAAATATTCTTCTAAATCCTTTGAATTTAAAAGTACAAATTAACCCTCATATGTGTGCTACCTTGGTCCAAGAGCCCTGGTGCTTCCAGAGCACACTGCAGAAGTATTGATATCTGTGCTCACAAATGCCTAGCAAAAGAACAACTTCTTGAGTAGACTTCACTTGTGACAAGTAAACAGAAGACTTGGGCAAGAAAATGTTATTTTATTTCATGTAAAATTCAAAATATTTTCATTTCTACTCCAAATTCCATCCCCTGGCCTTGGTAAGTCTCAGGATTTTAGATGAAAATTTTTTAATTTTCAGTTTTTGATCTCTTGTTTACTGCAAATCAGAGACCTTTTGCAACCTTTTAAAACTTGGGTTTACATAGAAGATTTTGATTTCAACACAAAATTTAGACAGTTTATTTAGACTTTTGTTTTCCTCTCACAGGATACTACAGTTACAAGCAGGGAAAGCTGACTTAGCTGCATTAGTTCCTCTGTGAAACATTTTATTTTAATCTTCATTTCAAGAAAACAGAGTACTGTAACTCAGAAAGAGTTCAAACAATAACATTAAGGATTTGCAATGGTCAAATGTTACTTTTAACTTTATTTCCAAATCTTACCAAAATGCTTCCTCCTTTCCAAATATTTTCCTTTTTATTTCCATTTTCAAAAGAAGTGGTTGCTCTGCCTTTTCCACACTGCTTGCAAAGGCAATCTGTCTATAGTCAGGATTGAAGTTTACAGAAAGGCAAAACTCCTTCACAAGGGAGAAGCTGGTGAATGTTATTCTGCTGTATACATTTACCCACTGTTCCAGAATATTTGGAAAGGTGGCCTTGAGACAGTTCAACACTATCAGTGTTCGTTCAGTTGGTCGAGGTGGTTACCAAGAACCCCTGTTTTGATTTATGTATTTCAGAACCACAGAGAGCTGTTTGCATACGGTGGTAAGACAGATTTAGCACTGTGATCTATGCAATATGTTTTTACACATGTAGGATGCTAGACAATAATGACCTACCGCTCCAGAATAATTCTGTATTGAATAGAATCTATGGGAAAGTACACAACAACAGAAATCTGTAGTAAGTACATTCACTATGCGGTTAGAGCACATTAAGTCTTGCTATGCATTATTCACAATTTACTTGCTTTATCTCTGATCACGGTCTCAGTTCATAGTGACCTCAAGTGATTTATTTGTAGGAACCACTTGAACAATGACTGTCTAACATGCTCACATGTTCATTAGTATCGGAAGCACAAGTGGCTACGTGAAATCGAAAGTCTAAAATGGGCAATTGTAATTTCTAGGTGAATTTGATACAATAAATTAACATGCAAGGAATTTGCAGCAGGCTGCTTTTATGAAAAATCAATAAACACTTTTAATAAAAATGGTAATAAGCGTGTTAGTTCAGTAAATAATGAAAAAAAATAGATGTTATGTTTTATTGAACTAATTAAGAAAAGCTTTATAGGGTCAAATGTTCTCATCAAAATTAAAGAAATTCCTTTTTGAGACAGTCGTGAAAATAATTTCAATTTTCCTACGGAACTCAGTAAACTACTGGAAACCATTGAACAGCAGGTCTTGCACAGATTTATATGGTTCTTTTAAAGAGGATTTTCATTTGGTTAAGTTGTAAGCTATAATGTCTCAAAACAAAACATCCTCACTTAAAATCTTCTATGAGTACAGATATTCTATATTGTGCTTGCTAGATGTATCCAAAAAAAAAAAATCACAGATTTTAAAAAATAAAACAAAAAAACAAAACAAAAACCAAAAAAACTTTTCTATCTTAAAGGAGTTTTTTTAAGTTAGACAAAAGTTTGTTGCCTGAGTCAGTATCCAGCCGTGATTTCAGACATACATTCATTCAACTTGGAGAAAACACATAAAGGAGTGAGAGTTTCCCTGTTTTATTGAGTGGGGTCAGAATTACATCTCTGCTTTTCCTTAAATACGTGTTTAACTTGCTTTGCTGAATCAAGGTGGAAACTGTCACCCTTGGAAGGTGTCTTACCTGCTCCCAATTAGTTTAATAGCAACTGTCAGGAACACAAAGTATTCTGAGAAAACGTTTACCCTGTCTCCCTTCTATTTCATGTTTAGCTGTTGGTGACAATCTATATTCCTGTACATTCACAGTTTCAAATTATTTTCTTTTAATTAGCCTTACTCAGAATGATCTGTGACTGATAGAAATAACTATAGTTTCAACTTCTTTTCATCATGAAGTCTGAACTTTATGTATCTTGTCCAGAAGACTGATTGTTTATAGTACAGCCTGTCCTAATGCCTTCCAAAGCCATTAAGTCTCTTCTGACATGTAAGAAAACTAAAGGGATAAAATGGACAACCAGAAAGACACAGATATCTTTGAAGAGGTGAAATTTCTACGCAGGTAGAAGTTCAGATTTCTGCTTCATTACTTGCATGAGGGAATAAAACTTTTCAGATTTATATTTTCTCATTTTAAGTTTTACTCTAATTCTACAGCTGACATCTTTATGCTGGAGCAAGGACCAACTCCATCCTTGCCTGGATGGGCTAAATAAAAGAGGTGAAGGAGAATGTGGTGTGTTACAAGAAGTAAAAGCAAATCCCAGACCTTGTTTCTATTGCCTTATTGCACATAATTCACATTCTTCCAAATTCCTTAGCTAGTTTGTCCACCTTGATAGGAGGACAGGTCTGTGCAGAGCAACCACAGGGACAGAGAAATGAATACATCAGCTTCATGCTATACGTGTACGTCACACCCTTCCAACAAAACCCAGGTTTTGACCAAGAGAAAGAATTACTCTATCAAATGTAATTAAATCTTGACAGGAAAGGTCAAGTATTGCTAACTTGAGCCTCTTAGGCAGTTTAGTCAAAACAAAACCAACCAAAAAAAAAAAAACAAAACCAACACAATAACAACAGAAAATACATATTTGTTTTTCATGAAAAAGGCATTTTCTGCTACAGCAAATATACAAGGGGTTGTAAAAACAATAAAGGAGAATGTGTTTCGGTGCAGTCTAGTCTGCAAAGAATATAAATTAGGTTTCTATAGCTTAGAGTCTCAAAATCATATATTCAAAAATCTGTAACATTTTTAATTTTGCCCAGAGTGTTATTGTCAAATTGTCTACAATGTCCCCCCAAATTAATACCAAAATATCATTATAGTCCTTTTTAATCAACTTGCCTTTCATTTTGATTAGATTCATTCTGGGCCCAATCCATGGCCATTTAGTTTAATGAGAGTTAGAATGGGCTCATAATTTGCCAGCTGCAATTTTCTAAGCGTTGCTTTTTTCCAAAGTATTCTGGCTTTCTTCTCAGAGGGAAATATATGCTTTTAATCAACACCATGTTTTCTCTAAATCAAGTACTAAGTGCCATTATATATCAGCAATTAGGAGTCCAAATGGTTTAAAATACTGTAGTTCTTTCCACAGACTTGCTTAAAAATAGAAAGAAAAACATCTCTCTACACAGAGATATATTTTTGCATATGATATTTAGTGAAGTACTGAGGAATTTGTAAGGAAATATACAGCAAACATAATTTTTAATTGCTTCTTACTAGAACACTGAAAACACACACAGATTCAGGAGTCACTAGCCATTCTAAGATTGTAAAGCCTACAAATTCAGTTTAAAAAAAAACTAAAATAACTTGCCATTTTACCCCATATATTATTTTAAAATCACATTCACTTTAATGTTCTAATTATAGCTATATTTAGATGAAGTTGGTAACCCTATTACTTAGGCTGATACTCTACAAATGTCATTTCTATTATTACCTAATCTCTATTAATCAATACATTACATCCTGTATTATTCAATTTGTAGAATGAATTGGAAGGGTTATAAATTCGGAGGAATTTACTTCAATATTTTTTTCTTCCCTAATATAGCATCTTATGAACATAACTGCAGTTTAGGTGCTGTTATTAAAACTTAATCGCATCAGCTGGTAAGATTTTATTCTCCCCTCTCCCACTTGGAATCCTTCAATCTTTCAGTGTTTCATATATGGCCAGGGTAACTTGCTTTTCTTTATAAAAGTCATTTTGTATCTTTTGCAGTTGTTAGATATTGAATTGTTCACGTGAATCTTCACCTTCTTTTTAGTAGATTTGCAGATTCTCCTCTGCATAATTCTAAGTCAGTGTACTTAATTCCCCTGCTGAAGAAGACCATGGTGAGGTAGGTTGTCCCCCTGCAGCCCATGGAGGTTAATGGTGGAGCAGAAATCCACCTGCACCTCATGGAGGACCCCACACTGCAGGTGAACATGACCTAAAGGAGGTTACAACCCCGTGGAAAGCACACATTCGAGTAGGCTGCTGGCAGGACCTGTACTCTGTGGAGAGGTGCCCACACTGGGACAGGTTTGCTGGCAAGACCTGTGACCTCACAGGGCAACCATGATGGAGCCCTCTATTCCTGAAAGACTACACCCCATGCTCGAATTCATGAAGAAATGCAGCCTGTGGGAAGGATCCATGTTGGAGAAGTTTGTGAACTATTATCTCCCAGGGGTGGGACCCCAGGTTGATGGAACAGAAGAGTGTGAGGAAGGAATGGCAGAAATGTGTAATGAACTGCCCACAACTCCCATTCCCCATCCCCCTACACCACTTGAGGGTAGGAGGTAGAAAAGTTGAGAGTAAAGTTCAGTTTGGAAAGAAGGGAGGCATAGGGTTTTTTAATTTGTTCTTATTCCCCACTATCATACTCTGATTGGCAATAAACATAGGCTCATTTCTGTTAGCTGGAATATTCTCCTAATTTTATTTTGGTAGTATGTAGGAGTTTAGTAAATAGGGGCAGTAAATTGGGATATTTAATATCCAGAATTCAGTGCAATGTTCTTTTGCATTCTTTCCAGCAGAGTAGAAGGAGATACCTTCTCAGTTTTTTGTCCTGATGAATGCAAAGTCTGGAAATAAAGATGAATGCAAAAATTTCATTTGCTGCCCAGTATACCACTTTGTTTCTCTGAGTGATACTGACATCAAATTATTTCCGCTGAGTAGCTGAATTTTTTATCACCAGTTCTCAGGTACAGTGGTCCACATTTCTTCAAGACAAATCTTCTCTCACTGTGTTCTGCCAGCATCCTAGCTGGTGCTCAGTGTTTCTCCACTGGGGATAGCATGGCAAATTTCACCAGAGTGATGTTAATTCTATCCTAGTTCATCCACGGCAGTGTTTGCACTGATCCTCAAACCACTTGCAAAATGTATTATCTATGCCAATGAATGTGTAAATATTATAGGCATTTCCAGCTATCAGTTTCTGTAACATTAGGAAAAATGTTTTCTCCTTGGAAACATGATGTGTTATGTCCTGAGTTACTAGGCTTAGATGTGGAAATGGGGCAAGAGTATGCCTACAAAGCAAACTCTAGTCAGGAAAGGAAGGTATCAGTAGCAGAGCTGCCACTTTCTACACGAAGAGCCACGCAGTTGGATAGGGTCCTGCTGCTGTACTGCTGTATCTGCTGCTGTTGCACTGCCAGCATCAGCTTCCAGCACATGGTAAATAAAAACACCCCTCACAGGCAGGACATGTCAACTTCATATCAAATTAGTTCATTGCTAGTTCAGTTTTGCCGTTAGATGAGATTATCACCTTCTTTGACTATCAAATTATCATACATAGAATTAGGGAAGCTATCTATCTGGCTCATTGTAAAACTGGGATTGTTATGCATGGCTGTTACCCACCTATACTTAAAAGCTGAGTTTTTTCCACAGTACTCTGACTTGATCTGAACTTCTTTCACTTCTACCCTGGAAAATTCAGGCAAAAAAAGCCCAGCGATTGCTTATTTTCTGTAATGTGTAACCAAAATATTTTACCAATGTGTACTCATCTCGAGAATATTAACATCTTCTCTCCTTTTCCTCTCTCGTTATCCAATGCAAATTGCACCCATCTATATTGACATTCCAATTCTGAGTATTATCCCATAAAATGTGAGATATAATCATTAGATCATAGTCACCACAATTCAGCAACATTCTAGTTAATGATTGTTCTTATACTCCAGGCATCTGTGTCTAATCATAATTCATTGTATCTTGGACCTAGAAGATAAAATATGTTACAATAAACAACACCTTTCCTCAACTCACCTGCACTGTAAGCCTTATAACAAACATTGTCGTTATGGATCTAGGAAGTTGACAATGTGCCTGTATACATAACTATGAGTTAAGCCAGAAGTCAGTCATGTCTCTTCAATGAAATGTGTCCAGTTGTCAGCAAAATACAAATCATCTACAGGTCTTGTTTCTTAGCTGGCATACATCTTCTGTTCTCTTTAATTCTGACCATAGCAGTGTGTCATCACGTTCTGTCTAGTATTCATTTTCTTTAAAATTCTTGGGGGAATTTATTATCAACACTCAGGAGCCAGTATACTGACACCAGAAAACAAAGCACAAATATTTTAAAGCTAGAAAACACCTCTTACTACCCTCTGTTTGCCATGAAAGTCTGTGACAACTGGAAGTCTTAGAATAGCAGTCTTAATGTGTTGATCACATCTATGAGAGCCAGTGAAATAATATTTTTATAAGATCCATCAAAACTACTGTTTACCTCTAAATAAGGCTACATGGGACTTCAGAGTGCAATTCAAGGCTCATCTTTATTCCTACTTGTGTGCACTTCTCTTTGCCTTCACCTTTACTTTCACTAAGTTTAGTTATTTAACAGAAAAAAAAAAAAAAAAAAGAAAAAGAAAACAGGGAATTATTTGTTGTTTCCTAGTATATGCATTCTATCTCCTGACCTGACATGAACTACAGCACTGCACAGTGCCACATTAGATCAGCCATTCCAGGATATCCCTCACAGAGATAACAGTATTCGAAGAAGGTTAACAGGTTTATAAGTGATATCCTACAATGGGTCAGATCACATGAAAGATGTATACAGCTCTCTAAGCCTCCTTCTTCAATGACGTTTTTTTCTCTACTTAAAAAAGATATGATTTCACATGGCTGATTTTAATAGCAAAAAAGGAAGATATGTTAAATAATACTAACGATTCAACAGTTACGTGCTAGATGTCTCTATTTTAAAAGTAGATCTGAGTTCTAATTTCTACCCAAATTACCTGGAGCACAACTTTCATTTGTAACTCTTTTCCCTGACTGTTTTACTGCAAGATACTATTTTTCTCTTTTATCTGTTTATAGAGTGAGAATTTCAGAGATTACCATAGTCTTATACGGACTATAGTTTAAACACTTGATGGAAATGCTTAAATTCGAATCTTGGTCAGTTTTTGGATTCTTCTATAGTTAAAGTGAAGGAAATACCTCCACATTTGAAGGCTAAAGCTATATGCCATGTGCCTGCCTAAACAGCATCTTGTTCTGCTTTAAGAATTCCAGACTGCTATTTGAAACTATTGCACTATAAGCTAATATATATTGAGCACTTTTTGGTGATAATGTAACACATCTTCATCAAGTAAAGGTCATGGCAAACTATGCTTTTCTATCACTTTGTAACCTGATATACTGGAAAGAAGGAAGGGAGAAGCTAAATGAAAAGTACTTTCAAAGAACAAGCTAATTGAAAAAAAAAAAAGTTATTAATATTATAGCAGGAGCCTCTTCAAGACACTCCAAAATATTATGCTCAGTGCTGCTCATACAATTTAATGTTGAAATTATTATATTTAAGTCAACTTCAAACATCTCCTCTCTTAAAAGAAATGGGTCATTAACGATGCCAACAGATTTCTACCATCATATTGAACTAAATTAAGGTGCTAAGAAGAGAACATACATATTCATGAGAATAGTTTACACAGAGAGGGACGATATTAACTCCTGATAAAAAGAAAGAATACTTATTTTAATGAAGCATTGAATAAAGAGTTAAATTTAAGATAGTGAAAATAGGAAGATAGACAAAATAAAACAAAAAAAAACCACACAACAGAAAACATCTTTTCTTTCCCAAGTCATTTAAACAAAAACCATTCGTATCATCTACTTATTACAACCTGCTTCCTTGCCAGACTGGTACAACATATAGAGCAATACGCTAACCTTCAGAAGATGCTGCCAGATAGCAAGACACAACTGCTGGCTTTTTGGATATAGAGTGTAAGCTCTAACACACTGATTTTTGTTATCTTCTTTTTATTTTTGCATTCAACATAGTCCAAAGACTTTCCAAAACACTCACTATGATGAGACCACCACCTTCAACATACATAAAATGTTTGTTGCTGGTGCCTATCCTTCAGCTGGTGTTTTTCGTCGCACTGTAAAAGCTCCATCCTCTAATCCTGTTTTCATATAAATACCACCTCTGCTTCCGTGTACTCCCTCATAACATACGCTACCTTGCCTTAGAAAGTGACTATAGGATAGGTGCTATTAATCTGTAA
Organism: Baryphthengus martii; assembly: GCA_013396935.1. NCBI lineage: Eukaryota > Metazoa > Chordata > Aves > Coraciiformes > Momotidae > Baryphthengus > Baryphthengus martii. Next base: position 10,534 of record VWZK01007387.1, read on the forward strand.
AATTCAGCAGTGGAAATCATAGGATTACTGAGATACGTTTGAAAATCTTGAAAGGTCCACATTCATGTTCAAAAGCAGGATCTGCAATGTCTATGTTATTCCTTACAAAGTTTTTTTCTGCACTGCCCTGGCTGCAGCTCTTAGTGAAGTTGCAGTAACCTTTCCACCACTGTATTTCAGAATTTCACTCTTCTTGTAGCATTATGGACATAGAAAGTGGACAAGTTCTCTTGTGTTTGCAGCAACCCTTTAGATACCTTCATGTATCTTTAGACACCTGAAGACTTATTCTCCCTTCATCCCTTCCCTTAGGGCTTCTCCTTTTAGACCTAAGACTTTTCTCAACCAACTTTATATGATCTAGAATTAAGATGTATGTATTTTTGCAGTTCTCCACATCCTCATCCACATGTATTGCTCAACATCTGCGGTTTTTTTTATATATTTCCAAGACCTGAATTTTGCTCTTTTCATCTCCAAAACTATATGTATCTCTGTCCCGTCTTTGTTCTTATGAGTAGCTGATCCACACAACTAATAATGTAGTAGTTATGATAATAATATCTTTCTATTTAACAAATAAATAAATAATAAGTGTTTGGATTTTTCTTACCATAGAGTTACTTGGGTGATACTCAAGTTTTTATAAAATAAGTTTTCTTTTTTTCCTTGTTCTATAGAGGAGCACAAGAACATCAGTCTTTGAACTATGTTGAACAGAAAAATAAAAGGAAAATAACCAAAATCAGTATATTAGAACCTACAGTCTATATCCAAAAAGCCTGGTCTTTTAGCAGTGAACATCGTATTAAGCTTTATTTCACCCATTTTTACACTACCAAGTTATTGTATTATAACTTTTCAGAGAGTTTTAGAAAGACAGAAAGCACATCCTTAGAAGTGTGCGTTAGTCAAGGCTACAAGTGCTGCTGCTGCAAAAAGCAGATGAGAGAAGAAAATGCCCGTACTATCTTTCACTGAACAAAGGAGAACGTTACTAAGGAAGCTACACCATTATTCTTTATAGGAATATGAGTCCCAGCATCAGTTAAGGAAACATTGCTATTTGGAAATCAAACAGCCCACTACTTTTTTTAGTGTCCCAGTTTTACTTCTCGTCACACACTCACCCAGAAGTTTTGCTCTGCCTCTGCCCTGGCTCCACAGCTGCCGTTCAGTCATCCTCTGGCACAGAGTTGTCATGCACAGCCCAGCTGATGTCATTAACAGGAGTTCGTACAGGGAATTGGTGCAGTCCTCATACCTGTAGGAAAAACAAAAATGCCAATGAAGCATATCTTCTTAATCATTAACACTTTAGTGAGACTCGTTAGCAATTTACTACACTGGAAATACACTGCTCTTTAATGAATAACAGTGGGAGAGTGAATATAAAGCTATTTGCACCTATTACAGAGAACATGTAGAAAAAATGGCAATAAAGACAAACTGTCCGCAGAATTATTTTCCTTCTACCTAGCATCAGGAAACAATGAAGACTACTAGATTCAAGCAAGACAAACCATCTGTAGTTGTAGATAGCTCACTATTTAATATGCAGGTGTCCTCCTGAAAACCTACATTCATTTATTTCCAGATTGGATGCTACTTATTCAAAACTCTGGAGCAGACAACACAGTTTAGGTGTAATTTAGGTAAAGGGAGAGGAGTCCTGATCCTCTTTCATAACGTGAGTGACATAAACTGGACATACAGCAGTATTATTCATATTCTAAGCAGATGACTCATAGGCAACTTACAAATGATCTTTACCCTAAAGGAGTTTTCAGGAGTATTCCAGAGAGTTCGCAAACTTGTCCCTACCATTCTGATCTTATCAGTTGAATAAACCACTATTATTCTATTATGGTGAATAAATGGAAATATATTTCTGCATTAAAAAAAAAAAAGTCAGATATTAGAAAAACAGAGCATTGGTCTTTAAGTACTGCATATAAGAGCTTCACAAGAATGTCTCAGATAACTCTATCTATAAAGACTGTCACAGTCATAAGCAGTATTAAAATATTATATTTTAAATAGAGATCATATGTGCTCACAGAGGCAAAAAGTCGGCTTCATTTCCACAGCACTATTTCCGCAAGGTTTTTTTAAATTTCTTTATTTTCTTTAGAATACTTTCAGTCACACATCCTAGCTCTCCAAAATGTCATGTTTTATCTCCAAGTTTTCCTAATGATCACATCATTGTCTGGGGATTTGGTTCCTTGTTAGCCTTTAGTCCTAAACAGCCCTGCTGAGCTCTGTTGCTTTCTAATTATTTTAAGCATATCAATTAAAGCTTCTCCTTAGTGTTTACATCAGAGACTTCTGTGCAAGAATGGCAGACACCCTCACCGAAAGTCTTAAGCTCAGTTCGAAGACTGGTGATAAAGGTCATTACAGAAGTGACTGAAAGAGAAGGGTTTCTTTCTACACTGCTGAAAAGGGAAAGAAAACATAACGAGAAAACTACTCCAAAGCCTCACTTTCTCAGTCCTAGCTGTAGCCCTCAAAAATATCTGATTATAAGGAATCTATTCAAAGACCTTTCCTTTAAATGGAAATAAAATAACATAGAAAAAAAAAGGGGCTTCCCCTCCCCCCCCCCCAAAAAAAA
>VWZK01007387.1:13175-44016 GCA_013396935.1 Baryphthengus martii
AAAAAAAAAAGATATATTTATCCGTACTTCAACTTACCAGGTTTCTGCTCAAAATACAATACAGAGTAGAGGAAAAAGTCCAGGAGGTTCCTGGATGTGTGGAAGATGACTTCCTAACATAGCTGGTGAGTGAGCCAGCTAGGGAAGGCTCCTTAACGGACCTGTTCTTTGTGAACAGACAAGAACTTGTGGGTGATGTGACAACTGTGACAATCACGAAAGTGATAGAGTTTTCAAGTCTCAGACAAGTACAAAGTGGGGTAAGCTGAAATGCCACCAAGGATGCACCCAAAGGTACGGAGGAGGCTAGTGGAAGTGCTCACCAAGCCACTTTAATGACATACCAGCAGTCCTGGCTAACTGGAGAGGTCCCACTTGACTGGAGGTTAGCAAATGCAACAATGCATCTATAAGAAGAGTGAGAAGGAGGATCCAGGGAACTACAGGCCTGTCAGTCTGACCTCGGTGCTGGGGAAGGTTATGGAGCAGATCATCCTGACAGCCATCATGAGACACAGAGGAAAATCAAAGATTCAGGTCTACTCGTGTGTATTTATGCAAGGTAGGCCCTGCTTGACTAACCTGATCTCCTTCTATGACAAAGTGGCCCACTTAGCGGATGACGGAAAGGCTGCAGACGTTGTCTACCTAGACTTTAGTCAAGCTTTTGACAGTGTTTTCCATAGCACTCCCCTGGAGAAACTGGCTGCTCATGGCTTGGATGGGCATACTCCTTGCTGGGTAGAAAACTGGCTGGATAGATAGGCCCAAAGAGCTGTGGTGAATGGAGCTAAATCCAGCTGGGGGCCAGTCACAAGTGATGCTCCCCAGGGCTCAGTATTGAGGCAGGTTCTGTTTAATATATTTATCAATGATATGGACAAGGGGATCAAGTGCACCCCGGGTAAGTTTGCAGATGACAAGCTGGGTGGGAATGTTGATCTGCTTGAGGGTAGGTAGGCTCTGCAGAGGGATCTGGACAGGCTGGATCGATGGGCTAGGGCCAATTGTATGAAGTTCAACAAGGCCAAACGCCGGCATCTGCACTTGGGCCATAAAAAAACCATGCAATGTTACAGGCCTGGGGAAAGCGTGGCTGGAAACTGCCCAGCAGAAAAGGACCTGGGGGTGTTGGTCAAGAGACAGCCGAATATGAGCTATCAGTTAACTGTCGGACTTGAAGATCTCTTCCAACCTAAACAATTCTATGACTCTGAGATTCTAACTAGAATCACTAGATTTGGCCAGGGGGTGTCACACCTAAGTAGAGAAATCTTATATGAAAAATATAACAACAGCCCTCCTTGGTGTATTTCTGTAAGGTGCTTGATTTCCCAATTGGAATGAAGCATGTAGAGGTGTGCCACTATACAAAGAATTACGACAGCTAATTTATTTAATTGTCCTTAAAAACTTTGGTGCAGATTTTAGCTGAATGTTATATAATTTGAAATCCAATCTAACATTCAAGTTAATTATATCGATATCATGCACAGGATAGAGACATAGATCTGAATAAAACATCCTTACCTTGTACTGCCTCTCTTATTTATTTTTCCACACACCAGTTGCAGGCGATTCCCTCATGGGACTGCTTTGCAAATACCTGTTTTTGCATTCAGAGCCCTTAATCCTCCTTTGGGGTAAGCAGGAGGGCCGGTGACAAGATTATCCATACTAGGTCACAAGAAAGGTTCAGAGTGCCCAGAATCTCATCTCCCACACTGATCAGGAGTGGATTTTTTGCAGGGGCCTATAGGTAAAGAAGCAGCATAGTTAGGCACTTCTCTCAGTGAAGACTCCTTTTGGAAATACATGGGTTTAGGGTTGTACCCACATTGTTGCATTTAATAGCCCTTAATGGGACTTTCTTCCATTCATTCAGCTAATTCCTTTTTGAACTGATTTATATTTTGGCATCCAAAACATCCTGCAGCAATGAGTTGCACAATTTAATTATGTATTATATGAAAGGCAATTTACACTTCTGCCTGACAATTTACTTGGGTGCTGGCTGGTTTTCATGTTATGAATGGTAAATAACAGCTCCTAAATCACTTTCTCCCTGTCATTCATGACTTCATATATTCCAATTACACCATCTTTTATCATCCCTTTTCCAAATTTGAATAGCCTTGCTTATAAAATGTCTACTTGTACAGAAGCCATTCTCTAGGGCTCTTTATCAAAGTTACCCTTGCCTGCACCATTTTTAATTCTGACGATCATATCTCAGTAGAATAGTGAGTTTTACTCTTCTGCACTTTTATAGAGGAACGATACACACTAAAAAGTACGGGCAACATCAAGGTTTTTTGCTTTTCCTCTCTCCGATAGTAGCAATTTCACTTCCTTGTAATCTCATAGCAGTTTAGTCAGCCTTGACAAGAGACTTTTTCAACAGATTTTTGCAAATATTTGCATACTGTACCAACCACATTAAATTTGTCTATGTGCTCAAGTGATTTCTTCATACAACATACAAATGTGAAATATGGTTCCTCTTTACAAAAGCCACATTAAGTGTTCCCCATTGTATTACGTTTATCCACATATTTATTGATGTGGCCATTTTCTAGCATTTCATAGGATTTACTCAACATGAAAGCCAGAATTAGTTGTCTAGTTCTGGGAGTTCCCCTGGATCCCTTTTTAAAGATTTCAACTCCTCATTAGCCAGGAACCAAAGCTAATTAAAATGGTTACCTATGAATCACAGTTAATTGTTCAGCAATGTCGTATTTGTTTTCTTTTGGAACTCCTGGTTGAAAATCCCTTAAATCCTGATGATATATTGCTATTCATGACTACACGTCTACAAACTTTTCTACTGTTCTTACAACCTGAAAACAAAGGATGAGTCTAATGTATGGCTGATCTGTACAATTACTTTGGAGCCTAGTTGTTAGAAAAATAATGTGACAATTACCACTCACTTTTTCCTCTCAGTTTCTAGTGCTAGTGGGTGTTGGAGACCCCAGAAATTAGGGTCTGTTTTCATGTTATGAAGATCTTACTTTTCCTTCAAACGCACAAATATCTGCTAAATTAGTATTGGCATGACATTTACGTGAGCAGATTGAACATGAATAAAAATGCGTGAGATTGTTTATTCAAACTGAAGGTGGTTGTTTTCATTAATCTACAGATGTAAAGAAAGACAACAGTTACATTCAATTCACACTTCAGGTTTGCTTTTTTTCTATGAAAATTTCAAATTTGCAGAAAGTATGAAGGTAAAGTATTAAATTATCATGTTATTCTGAAGTCTTGATCCTTAAACAGTAATCTTCATTTCCTGTATCCTTTATTTTATCTGCTTTTGCCATGAGCAGGTCGTGTTTTATTTTTGCTTAGCTGCATTTACTCACCTGCACACATAATGGTGTTGAGCTGTTTACTATCTATATATAGTCTTTCATCTAGCATTTTGTAATTACGCTGTGGAAAGATGATGTTGTCTAGGTGAAATTTACCCAAAAAAACACAGTCAGAATTTGCTAGTGAGATTAAAAAGCTAATAAAGTTTTAAAATGTAGATCATCCATATAGTTGGCAATTATGTTGTCAGTCTATGATTAGATTTCTATATAAAGAAGCTACAAGAGAAACTGTAAGACTGTTGCACAGCAAACACTAAAGACGTTAAAGAAAGCAATAAACACTAGAAAAGTATTTGCAAATTATACAGTAATGCTACAGTAATGGTTAAAAAGTTACAGCTATTAATATTGTTAAAAAGCAATGTGATTAACACACCAGTACTTTTAGTGAAAAAGATACTTTTCACAGAAATTACTTAGAAAAATTATTTTAATGCTTAACAAAGTTATGGTTCAGTAATATTTCACATTTTAGTCTGAAAAAAAATGGTCAGAACAAAAAGAAAAATTATTTATATTGTCAGAGATGGATTTCATTGCTCCATAAACTGACATTTTAACAATTATTCAAATATTTAACATATATATTACTCTAACAACTGTTCATCTGCTGAAGTTCACTAACGTGTTTTCATTACATCTTAAAATGTATCACAACAGTAACTTAATCCTGTTCTCATCTTCAACTGTTGAATTCCACACTCTGGTATCTTTTGCATATTTTAATTCATTGCTATTTATTGACTGATTTATTGATTATTTAAATTGCAAATGACCTCCCTTTGCCTTAGGATCACTCCTCTTTGCCCTCCTTAAGCTTTAATTCACATCTTAATAAAAAAAGAGAATTATCATTTGCCTACTCAATTTTAGCAGCAGAATATTCCTTTGATGTCTCTTTTATGTAGCACTTAATGACTCTATATTTCTTACAAAACCATCTAACTGTTCATTTTATGTGAGTATTCATCTACCTTACATGCTAATATTTTGCCCCTTTGTCCATCCTCATTTTGTCCCTCTTTTTTTTTCTCTAATCTCACAGGTCACCATCTCATAGGCCTTAGCATTATGCAAGAAGTTTTAAATTTAAACAGGAATTGTTTGCTTTGCTCAGTATTAAACCTTTGATAAACAGAGCAAAATTTTAAAGATTGACGCTTTCTCTCTCCTTTTGAGAAAAAATGGTTAAAAATTATTTTTTTGCTCTTTTTCTTCTCAGGTAGATCATAATTTATTTAAAAACTGAAAAAAAACCCCAACCCAAACCATTATGTTTATAAATATTTCAGAGTTTTTTATGAAGTCAAAATATAAAAGATATGTATATACATAAGCCCTACCTCTAGGATTGAACTTCCGTAATCCGCATATCACTGATGCCCAGAAATACAGAATATAATAACCAATTGAAGTCTATACTTCGGCCCATCATACAGGAAGGGTCAGGAATAAAGTTCAAGTCATTCTGAGTTCATCACCTTCCCTTTCTTCCAGTCTACTTCTGTTATTCCATAGTTACTTCAGTATTTCTGAGTGCATCTGTTCATATATAGGAACTTGGCTACAGATTCACATTTTTGAATTTCGCTCCAGACACTACACCTGTAACAGAAGCAGCAGATATCACAAGAAATGGAAACACTGAGCTCCTGAGATGTACCTAGCGACATCCAGTGTACCATACAGTAGCAGTCACACAATAAATGGCATATCCACTGGTTCAAACAGAAAAATCTTGGAGAAAGAGTAAAATGTTCCTGCCTCTTGCGGGATGCCTGGCTTCTCCGGGAGCCTACTCACAGGTAAATTTGGAAAATGTGGCCTGAAGTGAGTACATACACCACATGAAATTTGTGGCAAACATGCTCTTCTGTTCACGGGGGCAAGAAGGGTGAAGAGAGAAGCACCTGCGGGAGGATATGGCACAGCACGCACACCACGTAGGTAAGTGGACAGGACTTGCTGGAAGATGGGAGATACCAACCTGGAAATAATACATGGAAAGAACCTGCAGGGAGACGGGGGCAGGAGGGTGGGTTTCTGGATAGGAAGTTTACAGGCACATACTTAGGAACAAACTTAGTAGGAGGTTGTGGCAGCTCTGTCTCAGCGAGTCCCCATGCATACTGATCCTGGTGATAAGGTCTCAGCAGAGCATAGTTGAGTACCACCATAATAAAAGGTAGAATACCACTAGAGGGCATTAAAAACACCATAAATAACATGGCTAATACCAACAGCAGCACTTGAAAAGACTCAGATGAGAAAAGCCACCAAACAATGATAGGAAGAACAGACAGAAAATGTATGGGTCCTATGTGTATGTATTTGTTCACAGAAATACAACTAAATTGAAGGTGCTGAAGGTCTAGAGTTAACAATGCCAGACAGTTTCCACAGAGAAGAGCTAATGCTAAATTATATGCCAGCACTCAGATAATTAGCTAATTTACATATTTCAGCTTCTAGGCCATCTACTCAATGGCTAGTCAGTGTTATAAAAAAGATGACAAAAATTACATTTCAAACTGCACCTAAAGATCAAGTGTTGATCTTTAACTTCATTGAGGGCAAGAGAAGAAGCAGTTGGTAGCAAATGCTTTACTTTTGCTGGTAGAAGTAAGGAAATTTTTGAGGTCTGTGAGGCTGAAATGCATAGAAGGGCAAAACAAAAGGTGCCTTCAAGCATCCAAAAAGCAGATCTCTCATCTCTATTGTAATAGACATTTTGCTTTGTATCAGCTCAGCTGTGCAGCAGAAGAAAACACACAAAAGAAAAGGCACCTTGTAGGTAACGACATCTGCTCAAGTAATGTCACTTAAAGAAACATATGTTGAGTTTTCCTACAGGCTTTCCTCAGCACTGGAGGGTTTTCTTCACTGCATTCTCAGATTTATCTTGGGCAAGTAATCCAGAAAAGGCCTGGGAAATGCTGCCAACGGTGAAGTCATGATACTGCTTTTTAAAGGCTCATTGTCCCAAATGGTCACATAAACTGAACCTCCCTACAACAGTTTGCTTTGCCTAGAGGGATCATATAAAAGATTGAGGTAGTGTGTAGAGATATTCTTTGAGGGAGCAATGTCCCTCTAGGTCATTTTATTTTGCTTTTGGTCTGAAAAGGTCTGCATACAAACGTGTTATACAGGGTAAAGTCAAAGAGGGCTTAGCCCTTCAGGCCAGTAGTTCAAGCAGGACCACAAACACTTCACATAGGAGTGCAGAGATACAAGAAAATGGAAGTCAGCTACAGCTGAGAGAAAAACCACAGCATTTCTTATAATGGGAGAGACAAACTGAATTCCTAAAAGCCTGAGTCAGCTGTGACACCCCAATTTTGACACGTATATTTCTCACAACACTACTGAAAGAAAAAAAAAAAATGGAAAGCTTCTTGCATAGAAAGAGGCACAAAGTAGACAGACAAAGAATTTTTTTAAAAACAGTTTTCTTGAAGATACTGAAGTACATAAAAAAAATAAATCTATATGAAAACATCATGAAAAGTAGAGCCACACTGGTTAACAAAGTTTTAAGCTCTTCAGATAACAAGCCTATTTATCATATTTTTTTTATCCGCTGATTTTTGTCAATAACAGATTTAAATCTAAATTTCTTATGGAGATTTGATGATTTTTGCTGCCTTCTTGTAAGTAAGTGACATCACCTACCATAAGCTATGCTGTCATGTGCATTTTCCTAGTGTTTCAGACTACAGATACTCACACATTTAGTACTTTAGCAGACAGCACAGCCCATCTTACCTGTTCCCTTCAGAAGCATGGGGTTCAAATATAGCACTCAGCAGAGCACTGTGACAGAGGAGAGCTCTCAGCCGGCAAGCAACCTGCCTGAAAGAGAGATGTATATCCCTTTTTTCTCCTTACATTACTCAGATTTTTGTTAAAAGTTTCAACTCTGACTTCTTGATATTCAAAATTAAAAATATTACAGGAGGTTCAAATTTTTCCATTTGAAGTGTATGGTACTGACAGACAGACCACATTCCCTGAAGCAAATGAACTGACAATCACTTAAAGAGTTTAAATTTTATTTTTTTTATGCCTAATTATCTTATCATAAGTTGCATTTGTATCATTCAAGTGATACTTATTTCATAAGTATTAAAGTATTTTGCATAAGCATAATACATAGTATAATTAATATCATAGAATGGTTTGGGTTGGAAGAGACCTTAAAGATCTAGTCCCTTACTATTGACTGTAACTCTGAGTGCAACCATCCAGCCAATATATATATATATGTACTATATATAAAATATAGCACATTACATGTAATATGGTTATTTCTGAAATCCCTTGCAGTGAAATTATTTCTTGTTCATCCTTGTCTGAAATTTATCTAATATTCAATTAATTATTACAGCTGCTTAGTAGTCAACATCTATTAGAAATGTTGATACTCCTTTGGAGGTAGCAAGCCACAGAAAAGAACATGACATCTTAACTGAATCTTAAATTTTTTCCTCAAGAGAAAGAAAAATATTTGAGGTTATGCTAAAAGTTGTGGGTTTTTTTTCAACTGAGGATCCATATATTTAATGATTATTCAGTCATTGAAAAAAACACTGCCTTGCTCTAGCAGTCAGACAATATCTTTGAAGTGCCATGGCTAACAGTCTGCAAGACATTTGTTGTTTCAATGGCTCTTTCTCTGTCATTTTTGATATCTTCCCAGACATTAGCAACAGCTGCAGTTTCAAGAAGTTCAGCCTGAGAGGCTATATTAGAATTATTTCAAATAATATTCTGTTATTATGAAGACCTCAACTGCAAACATTTTTAAGCAATTAGAAACTACTTCTGCATGTACAAAAGGAAGTTTGATTTCAATTAATGCTATCTTTACCTAATCACATTTCCATTCGTCCTGTCAGCTGTAAAGTCTTTTCTTCTAGTGCATTGCCCTTCTTCCTTGATGAAATGTTTCTATCACTGTCAGAGTCGTGATCCATTTTCCAACCATTTCTTAGATTATATTTTACATTAATAATTGGTAGCTTTACCCTTAGATGGTGATCATTCTGCTTGTTCTGTGTTGCTTTGAATTAGACTAATAAAACCTAGATATAGCGCTTCATGCAGCTGGTACATAATTCCTGAGAAACACATGGAAGAGAACACTCATTAGAAATCAAAACAATGACTGCATAGGATTCTTCATGTTCATTTTCAGCTATTCTGGAAATGTATTTCACAGGTACTATTTTGCATTTCAGCAGCGGCTGAAGTAGATCTTACACTGACTTGTAAAGAAATTTAAGATGTTTTTCTTTAAAATACACTTCATTGTCATGGAGCAGTTATCAGCAAAGGTAGCTCAAGATCCAACACTCAGAATCCTTTGGGTGAACGAGAAAGTACATTCCAGTCCAGCGGCATCAGCCTGAACAGGTTTTTGTTTTCAGGCAGAAGAAGGTAGTATCAGAGAGAAGTGAGACCTCAAATTTAAGGAAAGTGTTTTTCATCACAGTTTTGCCCTAAAACTTTCATCCACATCCTCTTTAAACCGCAAGGAAACTTTTTTTTTTTAAGTATTGTCACTAGTCTCTGAGACCTTGAAAATACACCCTGGAAAATATGCCAGTACCACAGCAAAGTCTGTTAACGTTGGACTTTTCCGTACGTAAGCAAGCAAATCTTAAGAGAAATTTCCAGAGAAATTGGTAAGATCGCTATAGCACTAACTGGAGGTGAAGCCCCTATGTAACAAGCAGGTAGTTGTTACCTAGATAGAAATTGACTCTAACACACACAGGTTTCCTTCCTCGAGTGCCATTTTCTTACAAAATTTACAAACACAAAAAGAGCATATTAGACAATATCATTCAAACATTGGCACAAATCATAGAGGCTTTGTCAAAATTTTGCTTCTCTTTTTGAATGTTGAGATTAATTATTTTAAAATGCTATTGCTGGCTCAATTGCTTAGATGTAAAGGTGAATTAGTTTCTTTTTTCCCTTGTTCATTAGGCAGAACAAGGATAAATGACAATCATGTAAAACAGGAGGTGAGCAGTTGCCTTGAAATGGTTAATGTTAGCTAGGTGGAAGCCTCCAGTATAGAAATTTCTGGGTTTATGCATAAAATACCGGAGTTTCATAGTTTTTGTTTTTAATGATAACGAGAAACACTGGGCTCTATTATCATCTTGGCAGTAGTTGTCTATTATCTGAAAATCAAGCTCTGAATGGGTCCAATCTTGCAAATGTTATGACTTTCCCTGCTAAAGCTGTCTGCTTTCCATACAAGCATGGGAGAAAGGTCATAGTGCAAATTCTTTGAATTACTTATCCTTTGTGCTTCAGTGTCAGTGAAATTATAGGAGTAACATGCTTAGATGCACAAAGTTCTGACTCCTTACCTTTTTACCTGAGGTTACCCTTTCCCATTTTCCCCCTAAAGGTAGAAGAACTGTTGCAGTAGTACACTGAAAACACAGACATCTGATGTTTCTAAATACTGCATAAAGATCAGATAAAATGCACATCTGGAAACAAAGCTGGTACTGAAATTACACAGAAGTCTCATCCTTTGCCAGTTTTCTTTAAGAAATATGATTTTTCAAGATGTTTTCATCTGGAAGCTTGTCCCTAAGAAAGCAAGTTTCCCCAAACAGAAGGAAGGAAACAGCTAGAATTCTTTTTCCTTGTCTCTTTTGTAGTCAAAAAAACCCCCCCGAAACCAAAATATTTCAGTCCTGTATTACACAAAAAAATGACCGTTGTCAGATTTCTTGACAGAATGGCATCTAAGCCAGAGATATACTGTTAGCTGTGAACTAGCAGGTTTCATTATTAGTAGCTTGAAAACTCCAACCTAAAGCAAACTTAACCTTACTAATGTTAGCATCATTTCATGACTTCACAATCATTTCACAACATCCTAAGCCCAAATTCAGATCGATTACCTCCACATTAGGAATGTTACTTGTGTACAACTGCACTTTTCTAAGACTGGTGCATAAAGGAAAAAATGACAACTAATTGCCCCCTGTAAATCTGCCACTCATTTTTATTATTGGAGTTCTTCGAGCTCTTTTCTATAAGTTCAACTTCAGAAATCTGCAGGGTGCGGTAATTACACCAAGACATGAGAAAGTCCCGCATAGCAATACATTTCAGTCTAAAACCACACCTCCAGAATACTGATGAAGAGGAAAAATAAGTATGAGAAAACAAATATGCCAATATTACATACTGCTGCAGTCCCCTTGGTGGGCTATATGATACTACTTCATGAATAAAGATGGAGTAAACTACATTTGTAGCATAATAAGAAAAGGTAATTAGTGCCATCTATTCACCACAGTTAGAATTTGACTAGAACAATTTGATTACTTTTATCACATTTTAAACTTTGAGTAAGATTTTCAGCTCTGTAATCCAGTTAGTGGTAAAGTGTGGAGAATATAAGTCAGCTTCCCAATATGATTGATGAGTATGTGCTGTGCAGGAAAAGAGCTGGAAAAAAAATACAGAACTCATAATATAGACACTGTCTGCTTGCGTTAAAGCAAATCTCTTCTAAATCAGTTTGAATCCTTTAGCCAGACTAAAATATAAGCTTAGTATCTTCTCTGAAAAAAACAGGAAATGGAAAACTATTCATAGGAAAGAAGAGCCCTTTTTTTTATTATTATTATTTTTGAACTTAGCACTATGATCTTTCTGATATGCATTTATTATTTATATTTTGTTAACTCCCACATCGTGCTGAGAATTGGGCTCTAGCCATGCTGGGAGTTACACAAACACAGACACAATTACTGTGATAGACTATTTCAAATTCAAATATAAATTTATTGACAAAAGGTTGTGTGATACACCCTGAGACAATAATAAGCATAGGGATTTAAATGCCAAGACCCACATCTTCATTACCATTGATATCAAAGCAGCCTCGGTAAAGTGAGACACAAAGTTTGTATCACAAACACATAATACCAGCCTGCACTAACCAAAACTCCCAGTGTTATTCTTAGTCTAAGTGACTCTCTATAAGGTTAGAAGTCATTTGTTCCTCCTTCTCCTGACAGCTAGGAGCCAACTCCATCCAGATCCACAACCTGATCCCACGTAGTAATGGCAAAACCAAGCAAGCAGATAAACCACTCAATTTCTTTGAAGAAGAGGTGCCATTTAACTACCTGCACACAAGTGTCCCCTGCACACTTGTGATCCATGGAAGTGCCAGGGAATTATTTATCCCCGTTGGTTTACTATGATCCAGGTCCTGTCAGGAGTTTCACAGAAAGATTATGTCATCCTGAGCTGTGCTTACTACACTTTCACACTACTCTTTTTTTTTTGTTTCCTGCAAAATTAAGATTATTTAAGAACTTTATTATTGTTATGATAATGTGAGTGCTTTTTATTATCTCAGTCTAAGAAAGATTTTTCTATTGATGAAAATGTGGAAGCTTTTCCTAGATGATGAGATAACCAGTTATATTGTGTCCTGTTATGAATAATCACTCTGTTTTCTGACATGATTTTTTTAATAAACATTCATGTGGTGTGTAGTTTTGCTCTGATGATATAGCGTTATGTGCCAGAATACAAATGATATTTCTTTATAAAATATTTATAATACTCTGAGATTAGTCTTTTTATATTTAACTTCTACCCACGGTGTTTTGAGGACTTCTTTATGACAATTTTTTTCTTCTTTTTTTTGTAAATGTTGCAGAATATGAGGACTTACATTTCTCCCCATCATCTTCCTTGATGTTCTGCAATTTTTCTTTCAAAAAAAAAAGGCAGTAAGGGCAAGGAATTGTCCACGGTTGTAGTCAAATATTATTTGGATCAAAATGTTACTTAAACAATACTCAAAACCTGCAGTTTCAAGTTTACATGTCTCTGCAACTGCAGGAAACCTCATTTCCATGACAGGTGCTTCAGTCCATCCTGTCATCTACAGCCCTGGGCGTTCAATGCACGTTCATCCAGTAGTCTGATTTCTTTGGAACACCCAATAAACATATATCTACTTTGAAGTGACAGTTAAATAATTCCTCTATTTATTCCTATTATTTTCCATTTAAGGATTTCAATGCAATTTTCAAAACATAAAAAAGAATTGTTACTCCACTTAATAGGTCACAATTATTTCCTTTTCAAAATAGAAATATTGAAGCCCCTTAAATAATTGACATGTGTAAAATTCCAGAGTAAAACTATTAAATACACCTATTAATAAAATGAAAACTCGTAAGTCCAGCATTTCATTTGAATACCTTAGATGCATTTATGACTTTTCATTACATATAAGCATTTCATGATACTTAATGATTTTATCACATAGTTCCTCTACAAGGTTAGCATTATCATTATCCCTGATTTACAGGTTAAATGGAACATACGTGACTTAGATGAAGCATAGGCACTTGAGCTAAAAACTAGATCTTCAAAATTGTTGTGATTTTGCCTCATCTCTGGAGGTGCCTGATGGCATTCATTCACTTTGGCCCTCATGTTGATTCCTCTCCTCTACTAAAAAAGAAATATTTTCAGCAGCAGAGGAGGCAAAGACAATTATCTGATAGCACTTTCTGGGGAGAGGAATGGAGAAGCAGGAAAACTGTTCAGTATAAAGAGGAATCACCTTTCTGGTTTGAAATATATTTCACAACAGAAGATTCTGGGTGTGGACCCCACCGAGGGAATAATACCATTAGACTGCCTAAAGAGAGTATCTGTGCTCTGATGAGACAGGCTTTAAACCAATTCCTCTCTCTCTGTATCTTCATGGTCAGTTAAGTATACTGGTTTTGCGCAACTCCCTAGGGAGAGCTCTGGAAAGAATTCAAGGGGACAGCCAGCCAAAACTTAGATGTTCAATTGTAGCACAAAATTACACAAGTACTTCTCTAAGTAAAGAGAAATATCCCAAACTGAATTATTGGCATGGCAGGCAATTCAATATATTCTAAACTGGTGGTTGTCCTTTGGGCAGACTTCAAAACTCACAAGCTGGTTGACTGAAACATAAATCAGTTCTTTTTTTTTTTTTCTGAAAAAATGGTACTTTCTAGTGAGTACAGGATGGAAACTACTACTGACTCTGTGTGACCTCAGACAGGTCATATCAGCTGAGAGTCTTTCTTCTTTTCATTAATCAGGTTTTCCACTTCACTCAAATATTAATATTAAAAAAAAATAAGCAGCCTTTAATGCTGAATTATTGTTTCAAATAATCCTGAGCATTAAGGCATTTCTACAATAGTTTTAAGGTATAGTTACTGCAAAAGGTAAGAAAATGTCAATTAGCATAATATAGGATGTGATATGGCAGGAAAAAGATTATAAACGAGCAATAACATAGAAGTGTCTCCAAATGGAACAAATCCCAGCAAGCAGCATTACTCCATTCCTTTTCAGAACGGGTCATAGGAATACAGAAGGAGCCAGCATCGTAATGGATCATGGGAGAACGTGTGGTACCCATGAACTGGCGCAGTGGGCTGCAGCTGGATTAAACCTTGGAAGATTTGTGTGTGTTATAGATTACATTGCATGATTTGGTGCTACAAGCAAAATGATGTTACCTTCTTCTGCATCTTCACTGGGATCAGTCTGGAAGAGTTATATTCCATTGGACTCTCCATATACCTAAAACAACGACAATGAGGGACTGTATGGAGTACAGTGACAAAAATATCTGAGAGGTGGAAACACTTCTTACAGTCAGAGACTTCAAAATGTCCATCTTTCAGTCTTCTCACTGAAATTATTTACTGTCAAGTGTATAAATGCCTCTGCAGGTGGAAATTAAAATAATTTTAGGAGATAAGCATGCATTACATAGCAGACTGCAACATAATGGACAAGTAGTATGATGCATGTTCAAGTTGAGAAGTAGAACTAAGAATTATAGAATTCTTCCTCCTCTTACTAAGATTTTCATCTGTATTGAATACTGTGTGAAGTCTCATCCAGAAGTGTACGTAGAGATTACCATATTAGGGGTTTTAATCAGAAAAAGTTGGGGTTATATTTCTAATTCCTATGTCATTTTCTATCATCGCTACTACCTTTTCTCTGTTAAGAAACAATGGTTTTGGTCATTAATTCTCATAAATATGTATTTACTTCCTTCAGAAATGAATATTAGTAATCTCTGTCCATTGTTTCAGATCTTCATGTCCCTGTCATCACTGTGTACAGGAAATGTGTGCTATGTAGCAAAAGGTGAAAACTTTAATTAACGTTCTTTCATCAGCTCCACTGGTTTTAATATGTTTAGAATATTAATAGAAATAGAGAAGTGCTGCAACTCATCCTGGGTTGCACAAAAATATTTTTTTCCAGGAAGCTGTACCTTAGTCACAATGCTTTATGTTAGAATAAACAAATAATACCATTGCAGACGAAGAGACTTGCACTTGCCTTTGGAATTTACACAGGCTACTCATTTAGTGCAGATTGAGATCATGTGTGTGACTGCATATTCCCTGGAATAATAGAAAAATCCTTGAATGCCACATGTTCTTTCCTGTTCTTTTGCAGACTCACGATGGTTGAGGTTGGAAGGCCACCCTGGAGATCTTCTGGTCCAAAACCCTGCTCAAGGGTGGGGTTCAAACAAGCTTTTTTGTAAAAGTGCGAAATTGAAAGATTTCTGCAAGATCTAATCAGTAGAATCAGGCTATGTTTTGCTAGAAAAAAATATAATTGAGAACCAGATGGCTTTCACACATGGGGCACAGACTTCCTTTAAGAACTCATAGATCTGCAGCCAGTGTGAAGCACAGATAAAAGGAGAGCAGTGGCACAGATTTTGGGGCAGGTGCTGTATTTGATGCAAACAGTAACGGACAAGCAAATTAATTTTAACAAGATGCAACTTTAAAAGATTACCAAATGTTTCTGCTGCAGGACTGAGACCCTCACCCTGGAAGATGGATGGAGGACATCCATATTGTAACCTCACTTCTAACAGAATAACAAGGGTAGTCACAAGGTTGTTGCTGAGGTGCGAGTTTCTCCCACTGCTTCTTTCCACCAAAAGCCTGAGGATCCATCCCTTCAAATGCTCCAGATTCGCACCTTTAACACACAGACCGAAATTGGATTACCTGGGTCCATTAATTAAAGCAGAAATATCAGACACTAACTTTTTACACCCCCTTCGTACTAAGCTCACTGGATAATCAGCACATTGGTTTAAACACATGTATCATTATACACAAATTGTCCTAAAAGAATGCTACTAAGTAGTTAAATGTTACTTGCAGCTGGCTCAGAGAACGAGGGATCTCACCTCATTTCCCATTTCCAGGAGAGGCCCATGACAGACAGGAAGGGAAGAGCCCTTTTCCTCCAGTGAGCAACAACTTGCAAGTGTCACATTTCCTGAGCCAGAGGTGCGCTATGCTTGTCCTCGTCGCTCCGAGCCCTCATCTCTGCTGCAAGTCAAGTATGTGAGCCTACTTTGTATTAAAAAAAAAATAAATTTGTATTTAGAAAAGTATTCCACACAGTACATTACAGGGAAAAAATGCTAATGTTGCTGTTGACACAAATCTGAATATGGGAATAAAATTAAACTGATGTCTGTCTAAAATAAAGGCAATAACACCATGGAACTGAAAATATTTATGCTTTTTTTTCTATTTCATAATTGTTCTTTCTATGCAGCATTTAAAAACATTAAGCAGCAGTATCTCCTAGATATTTTAACATAGTTAAATCTTCTCATATTCTTAAACTCCCCTATCTTTAGGATAGCAGTGATTAATGACTAGTCACAGATATCTCAAGCTATATAGAAAGATAGGGAGAGAAATTAAGACTCTGCTCTAAAAATTAGATATGCCATTACTAAAACAGTCTGCAGACATGAGAAGTATTAGTGTCTAAATCTCCCAAAAGTTATAAATAAAACAGGCCTTTGCTTTTACTCATTTCCTTCATATTTATTTTTTGCATGTACTTTTGTGCAATTGTGGGATAGGAGCCATAAATGATGCAACGCATAATGTTTGAACAAAGAAAAGCTGTGGTCTTCTATCCTACTAAAAAACCAAACCAAATAACAACAAACCCTACAGTGCACTCAGCTATATTCATAGATGAAACCAGATTTTTTTTTTTTTCATTTATTTTTTTTTCTCCTGTGAACAGTCATGTTTAAACTATTACTCAGCATAGATAAATCGCATCAGTGGGACTTTCTAGAACTAGGTCTTTCTTGGCAGCTATTACATGTCATCTTATCTCAATCAGCATTAAATGTTGCATATCTGGGAGGAAAATAAATTATTAAATAATCTATGGTTTTCAACATTAGTGATGGTACCTATATACCTCTGGATTCATCAGAAATCAAATGCAAACTCGCAAATTTTGTAGATCTCCTAAATATTTTCTTTTAGTCCCATAAAAAAATACCTCATCATACTTTGTTTCATACTCTCAGAAGTCATTTGACCACGTGAATGCAAATAAAGACCTACAATCATTTTGCTCTGGACATCTCACACAACTGTGAAATCTGCGAACACGTGAAGCAAAATCAACAATTCTGGTAATTAATATTCAGATTTCATGGCAGCAATTCTCAGTAATATCTCTAAAATACTTCCAATTGGATTTGCTCTAGTGTAGATTCTTTCTAGAAAAATAAATACTCCTGGCTCTTGGAGGGTAGGGAAGCTACTTGCCTTGTTTGTTTTATTTTGTATTTATGAGAAACTGAATTCACCCATCTCAGGCATCAAAACTCTTTTTTCTTTGTGGTTTTTGTTTTCTTTTGTGTTTGGTTGAGGTTTTTTTGGTGCTGTCGCAGTAGTGTACTTCAATACTAAGGAAACAACTCTAGTGAAATGCAAGTCTATAGTCTATATTGAGAATACATATAAAATAGGAGATGTTTAACATCCCAGTTACTAACTGACATATAAAAAAAAAAAATCTCACCATCTCACTTTGCACAGATCTCTAAAAAGAATGTGCCATATTAGTGTACCAGCATACTGTTTCTGGTAAGAGATGCCATGTTTAAATAAAAAAAAATAAATAAATATGCAAGAATAGATACAATCCAAAAGTTAAGGTCGTCCCATTTTGGTACTGATTATTTCAACTAATTATTTCCTTTCAAAAGTATTTCTGTATTTCACCATGTGTTCAGTTGAAATTATTTAGTTAAGTAAATACTGGACTCAAGCAATGGCTTCCCTATTTAAAAGAAAGGATGCTAAAATGTCACAAATTCAATAACACTACAACTTTTATCATACTTTTAGATTTAAAATCATATTGTTACATAAATGCTGATAATGACCTCTAAGAAAAATCAAATGGTACATACTCTTCCTGTCACTTAGTTGAAAGTGGCCTGAAATTTACTTTAAATGAACCAATGCAGAATTGATTTTTCTTAAACTTACACAAAAGAGAAAAATAAATTGGCACTGTTTTTATCTAACACACTTCACTGAATATTTTTTTCATTTTTTAGGTATGAGCTGAGACTGTCACATTTCTGGAAAATATAGTTCTCTGTTGGATTTGCAGTGACAAATTACTTCCTTTATTTTTTTACTTCTCAAAAAAAGTCTTCCCATTTACTGTTTTTTTTTTTTTTTTGTAAGACAGAGTGAATCAATAATGAAAAATAGTATTTTATAAAATACACAGGTATATATTTCTAATGTGATAATAAACACTAAATAAGATGAATGTGTTAGAATTGCAAACTAAAAAAAAAATCACAAAAATATGACCAAAATTTTCTCATCTCTTACCTTTCCCACATACCAGGCACCAGTCACCTACAGTAAAGACTGGAGTTGTG
This sequence comes from Baryphthengus martii, assembly GCA_013396935.1. Lineage (NCBI taxonomy): Eukaryota > Metazoa > Chordata > Aves > Coraciiformes > Momotidae > Baryphthengus > Baryphthengus martii. The sequence goes on from VWZK01007387.1 coordinate 31,389, forward strand.
TAATACAATATAGACATCTTTAATTACAAAAGAAAATGTAATAAAAATAAATCCTCAAGGGAAAATTCCAGTGTAATCCAAGAGATAATCTAGTTATAAAGGAGAGTAAGTTATTAAAAGTGAAGTATTTTGATAACAAAGAATAATTAAGAAGTAAGCAGATAAACACGTCTCTCATGTCTTTATGGAAGCAAAATGGAAACAACAGAAAAAGCCTGTCTTCTTGCTCATGTAAAAGAGAAGGTAGAAAATAGGTAACTAGATACAGGAATAGAATAATTTCAGTTTATTGGCATTTAATTTTAATTATTACTTGCTTTCTTTCTTTTAATTACAGAAAGTGTGAAGAATTTGCATGCAAAATATTTGCTAGGCTCCCTCCACCGCTGCCCCAACAGAGGATTCTTGCACAATTTTTTTCTACACTTACTGAAGAAACAGATGGTCAGTTGAAGTCAGAGGAACTGAGTTCATTTTCACACCTGCTTCATAAAAGTTCATCCCTCCTAATACTGCCATGTAGCATATAGATTGAATTCCAAAGAAAACACTGTCCTGGAAGAGTGCTGGCTAGGAAAGAGATTAAAAAAAACAAAACAAAACAAATTAAACACTTTTTTTTTTGGGGTTTTAGTTTGTTGTTGTTTGTTTTTTTTCCTGGGGTTGAACTCCTTTCCTGCAGTGAGATTCTGCATTCACTTCATATAAATTAATTTGTTAGCAAAATTGCTAACTGCATTGAGCTGAAATCAGTTGCCAATCAGAGCCCATCCTTACCTTAAGTGGAATCAGATTTACTTTGGGCCAGATTAGTTCGTTTATCACTGCAAATAATTAATTTACCTTGTAATACTGCTCAAAGTTGCAAGTCCAACATTTGGTTGCATCTTTAGAATTCATCTCCTAGAATCCATCTATTTCTTTAGGATTCTATAACTAATAAGGTTATTAATCAGAAATCTTGCATTAATGATCTGTTTTGACAAAATAAAGCTAACAGTTTCCTTTCAGGTCTACTTCTGCAGCTGCAGTGAAGGCCGCACACCTTTTCTTGGTGTGAATTAAGGAGGTAATTCCCAATCTGTCATTACTTAAACGTGGGATTTAGTATTACTTATTAATTATTTGTGCACACATATAATTAGATCAAGCATTAGAGTCCAGGCGAACACAGGAGTCATCAGTGTACCTTTTACTAACGCATCTAAAGAACTTCATCTTGCAAATGATGCGACCCACGTTATTACACCAACACAACGGTACTAGCAGCAGTTCCTGGCACTGTTCTCAAATGGTTATTAATAGAATAGTTGGACAGCTGCACAACTTCTAGGTCTAGAAAACAGCAAGCAAGAAAATTAAGATACCTCCCAGGCTTTGCACTGTTTTAACAACATATACTAAACTGCAACTCACATTGTACAGTTTTAATAAAATAATTGACACCTCTGGCTATTAGACTTTGCTCATATATCAAAATACTGATTTGCATTAGCTTTGGTTTGAAAGCCTGCTAGATACATTTGTCATTAGAAGCTTCAGGGACAGAAACAACAAAAAAGTGGAAACCTGTGGCGATTTTTGCTTTTTCTGACATTATGGATTAAAAAAATATCATGTCTTTGTAGAAGTCCTGTTCTGTCTAATGCCCTGTTCTTATCACTGATTTGCTGCAAGACTCTGGGAAGAGCGTTATACTGTACAATGTTTTAATTTATCTATGTCTTGACATTGATGAATTTTTAATATGGACTTTTCTTTGCACATCCTATTCCGACAGGTGATACGGTCAGCAGTAGGTTTACAGATAGAAAGTGACAGTTCCTTTGCTGTAATGGCCACAAATATGCTAGAAATCGCTTCTCATCTTGTATTCCCACACAGGAAATAAGCCTTTTAGGTATAGACTACAATAGGTACTGGAAGAGTTTTCTTTCTGTCTTTCCTAACAACTGCATAACACCCTGTTAATGTCTCGCATCTGTTTCCATAAGGATGCCCTTTACAAGATTTTTATGACATAAGTGCACAAAACCAGAAGCATCTGGGTAGCATAATGCATATTTCATATGAATTTTGAGCTGTTTGAGAAATTAATATTTATAAAGATCATTGGATGGAATGTTCCACATGAAAATGGGTATGTCAAAATGTTGCTGATTTTGAACTTTCATCAAATGAGTAGATATGAATGAGCAGAATTAAAAAAAAAAAATATAAATAAAAAACTCCAAAAAGCCGTTTTGATTCAAAAAACTTTGATCCAAATACTGTTTTACATCATATTCAAAAAGTATGCACCAGAAAGCCTCCCTCAAAGTCTAAAAAGGGAGGGAAAGATGAATACAGTTTGAAAACCAAAGTGTAATTTCTTCGCATTTCCTCAAGTATTTCTACTCCAAGAAAGAGTGTTGAAAAGTAAAATTCCAAGAACAGGAGCAAGGATTATAAGAAAAAGCCCACAGAAACCAAATTTGACTCAAAAAACATGAAAATGTTGGTTTCTGTTTTCAAGCCAAAAATCTTCTCTGCTCTTCCTCTGTCTAACTGCACTGTCAGAGACCAAAGTACTCCTACAATCTTCTCAACCTTTTTTTGTTTTAAATTACAACCAAATAAATCAAATAATTGTCGAAGCACTCAATACCTGGACATCTAGTTTCTTTGCCTTTTTCAAGCAATACAAGGGAGAATAAATCTCAATCTCAAAAAATTTCCCTTTCTCTAGAGAGAGATTAATTTCTTGCTGGTTTGGGATTTATTTTTTTAGATCTGTATTTACCTAGAATTCTTTTCTTTCTTCTCTCAGGTCTGTATCTTCTCTTCTTCAGTCTGGTGAGAGTCCTTTAATATCGCTATGCAAACACCCTGAGTCATGTTTTTCCTCCCCGGAAGCATTCTTGTGCCACTTCCTACACCAGAGTCTTTAGACTCAAAGAATTGATACATAGCAGTAAAAGTTCCAAAAAGCCTATAAATGGTTATTTAAAAAAAAAAAAAAAGTAATAACTAAATTACCTCACAGTCTAAAGATTTGTACAATTAAATTTCTAAAGTGGGAGCATTCGAATTAATCTCATTATAACTTCTATACATTGCTCCAGAGTTTCAAAGCACTGCGGTAGTCAGTTCAGCTATTTCAAAATTCACCACCCTGAACGTGCAACAGTAAAACCAGCAAAGTCTTGACAAATCTAATAAAGGTAAATATATAATTCATGTTACAGAGGGAGAGATAAGGATCAATTTCTTTCTTACTACAGTTACCATATGTTTTCAGTACCGGTGTGTGTAGACACAGAAAAGCTCTTTAAAGAAGGAACAGTTCATCTGATCATCTGTACATTGAGACACTGCTTTCTAAAAATAGATGGAGTAACTATTTGTATACAAGCAAATAAACAAACCCCCACACCCTACACTGCTTCCCTACTTAAAGGCAGGTACAAGAGCTAAGGTTGGCTGGTCAGAAAGCAGGGTAAGGTGAGGGATGTGGTGGGCTACAAACCATATGCCTGATGAGAGTACAAACTCCACAAGCAGCTACTTTCAGATAGTATACGACAATTTCAGTCATCTGATCTCCAGGATCCAATTAAAAAAGGAAACTTTGGATACTAGAAAATGAACAAATAGGTGTTTTCCCACCACAAAAGGTCTTAGTTGCACTTACAAGAAAATTCACACTCGATTTTTGATGCAACACCTCCTTCAGAAAATTTCAGGCCACCCAAAAAAAGGGTGCTAGTGAGATATTTGCACTTACACAGGTAACTGTCTAAAGCACAAGAATAACAATTGGTATAAACTAAATTAATCTTGACTTTCAGTGTAATAGCCAGAATAACCTTTCCAAATAAAATCAACTGTCAGGTGTCATTACATACATGATCTTACCCATTATTATTTTTTATTTTTTTTTGTGTGTGTACTATTTTCAGAAAACTATATCTATTACTTGAAAAAATCTTTTAGCGCTCTCTTAAAATAAAGGAGCTATAATTTTCAAGACTTACAGAAGTGTGTGACGTAGTATAACTCTTGAAGAACAAAAAGGGCAGAGGCTGTATCACGTGTCATTCATTACAGTGTAATTCTGAACTCTTTAAAGAATTCTTTTAATATACATATTTTTAACACGGGTTGCCATGAAACATATTCACTCAGGGACAAAGATACAAATCAGATAAGGCACCTATAAACAAAAGGCATGAATTACATGCTAAGCAAAATAAATGAATGCTACCTACTACCATTTCAAGGGCTGTATTCGGATCTAAAAGACAAAGAGACAATAATTTTAAATATATAGTCTTCAGACTCTTTCATGTCTTTCTAAACTAACATCTTTTACTATTTATCTCTAGATAAAAACTCTAACAAACAATTCATTTGTACTAATAATATAACAATTTTAATAATAAAGGAAAAAAAACCCCTAGGTTTCTAAATAACAATGAACCTTACCATGGTACCTGTAGCATTGGCTGTTTCTGGTACTTTTATTTAGTGGAAATAAGGCTCACAAGTTAAGTCAATGGAGGAAGAAAATAATTATACTTCTTAATAGCTATATTTAGAAAAGATCAAAGTACAAAGTTGAGGATGTCTGGGTGAAATTACATAAAGCCTTCTCTGCAGTGGATTTGTAGGTATAAAGCAGAAAAAAAAAAAAAATCAAATACTATGAAATGATCTTTTCCACTCTAACATTTGCATGGATTTTGGAAGCAACAGAGGAATTCCAGGAAGAAGGACAGTAGTAAAACTGGACTGAGTTGGAATATTTTGTGTACAAAATAAAAAAGTTCAAGAAGTAACACTCAAAGCTATGTAAAATGTGCTCTGGATGCTGCTCACCACTCCTAAACTTTGTGATTTGCCAGCAATATTCCCAGTGAGTCTATGATGCAGCCAACAAGTGATAAAACTAAGACTGTGAACTCTTATAATTACATAGAATTTTTTCCCCATGGAAATGAAGGAAGAAATTATACACAAGTAGTACATTAAAATATTCTTATGGATCATCTATCTTTAGCACTCCTAATCAAAAAGTTTTCAGCCAGTGGAAGATTTTGATCATCACAGAAAATCACAGTGACACTTAGGAAACTTATTTCCACATCATCTGAAAAACTCTTGGTCTAACCACTTTGTTCTGTCTTTTATTTTGATCATCGTTCCCAATCTTCAGGCTTTCAGGAATCATTATCTGATATTAAGCCTCCTATACCGAAGACTGATTTCAGCAAAATCTGTGTTAGACTAATTCTTTGTCCATATTTACTATATTTTACTATAGAATCATATCATAGAATGTGACTTGTAAAAACCTAAGCATCTGGAAATGTAAGAGTTTGTGAGAGAGGAAATGTTTCTAAGGGTATCAAGAGCAGGTGAAGTCGATCACTGTGTCTGTATCTGGCTTCAAGCCTTCTTTACACAGCAGCTGGGTCAGAAACTCTGTATTCACTGTTAAATACCCAAATCTGAGCCTCTGCCTCTGTGAGCGTTGAGGTGAGGACTGTGCTCTGCTGCATCCATTCCTACTCAGGAACTTTCACCTTTGAATATTTTATTTTATAACAGGCTAAGAGAGGCAAGAAGTCTACGACTTCATTTCCAGTTCCACTGAGTGGTTGTGCTCACAACAGGAAACTGGATTATATATTCATGGTGTTCAGAACAATAAAATAGGTATGTATTTTAGCTGTAGATCTTGTACAGGAAAACTATGCTCATTTTTAAAACTATCATGTGTTCTGCCTGTTGCTGAATAGAGGAATTCGAAAAAAAGATGTTATGGTGTGCATGTTTAACATCAATACACTAAGAGTATGGACTAATTTGTTGATGCTCCAATAGTGAGTTCTGAACATTGAAAATAAATGAGTTGAGCTATTATTACTATTATTTTTACAATGTATGTCAACAGGACATACTTCAATGATTTGAAATTAAGGGATACCTATAGCAAAATAACTACAGATGATTCGCAGAGTCTAGAGGAAAAAAAAAATACAAAACTTGAAAGCATCCATATATGTGACACCATCCTAAATATTTTTCAGTGTTTTCATTTGGAAGATGATTTGGTTTAAATCTTAGGTTTACTGCAGTGCTAAGGCTTGCTTTTTTTTTTCCCCCCAGTATTGACATGTCTCATCTCAAGAACATTGTTTTATTAAAAACACCATTGTAACAGAAATCAAGATAGAAAGCATTTATTTACAATGAATATATTTTTTCATGTAATTACCTAATACCACTACATTAGTAAATCACTGAACCAGTATATAATAAGAATTTAAAAAAAAAAAAAAAAGAAAAAACAGCAGGTGAGCTGACTTTAGTGTATCTGAAAATTTGACAGAGATAAATGTGCTAGCACTAAAACTAACTCTGGAACAGGTTAAAAAAAATATAATATTACAATTTGAAGGAGAATTTTGCATTTCCTTCTACTTTGAAAAAAGCTAGCAGCTTAACTTTATTTTGGAAGCATAATAAAACATTGTAGGAGTTTTTGTTCATTTTTGTTTGACTATTGTTTTCCCTTAAATATGAAACTGGGAAAAAATAAGAGAATGAGAAAAGAATTTAGGAATCTTGTACATTTTTTGTAGGCTCGATAATATTCATATAGCTAGATTCTGGCTGGGGGTTGGACAGAAGATGTTGAGTTTTGTTTACTTTTTTTTTAACCTATTGTAGCAAATGCAGAATTGACTGGGAATCTGCAAGACTTTAACAGCTATTGAGAATCACATCTTCTCTCAAACAAGGCGAGAAACATATTGTAGATAGCTAATACTATACAAAACAACATTCTAGAACCAAATCCAAAATGTATTTACTCCTCAAAAGGAACTTACCTTTTATTCAGAATTTTCCAAAGCTACCTGCTAGTAGGCATTTCATCTTGGAAATTGCTTAACAATCCCTATGGTCAGAATTTTTGTGATAATGGACATACTGACGGGTTGAATTATATGTGCATGTGCTTCACATGAAAGTGCTAAAGAGAACATTCTGACTTCTTTTCAAACAGACTTTCAGAGGACTGTTATTTGCTTCAGTTAAGCTCCTAAAAGGCAGCTGGGTAAAGCCACAACTTCACCATTTCACCCACAGATCCTTGAGAAGGGTGATATGCAAAGACACAGAATGTCAGTTGTTCCTTGCGTTTCCCAGCCCTGGTCAGCCCTGTCCTGAGTAACCACTGTGCAGAACTTGGGAATGGCAAACCACGTACAACAAAGGGTCCTGAGAACTAGCACCAAGAGGAAGACCACCAAAATCATGTTATGTTTTACTTAAAATACTTTCAGTCCACAAGATAGTTTTCTAAAATTTTCACTGATCTTTCAAACTTGTGTCCTCAATTCTTTAGTATATTTTAAATTAATATACAAAAAAAAAAAATCTTCTAAGTATATTTTTCCCCAATATTACTTCCTTGTTTCGCTGTTGACCAAATCTTGCACTTAGAATAAATAGTTAAATATATAAACTGAGAGCTCAAAGTGTATTTATTTAACTGCTTCATTCTTTATTGTATTTATTTCAATGGCTTCCATGAATTATTCAGTATGTTTTAGGGTAGCCTGGAGAAAATGTTTTCTTTTAAGAGGCTTATTTCTCAGGCGTTCTTTTAAGTGAGTTAGAAGGCAACAAAGTTTTAGAAACTATTCTATAAATATGGAATGACTTTTTTTTTTAAAAAAAAAACCTAACTCACTCAACAGCAAGCAATACTGTATTAATACAAAAAGGCAATCATAATTCTTGACCCAAACTCTTTCCTTTTTAATTGTCTCAGCAGAATTCACTTCATCTAAAGATTATTTTCATGTCTAAAACCAATTTCTACTGAGAGACTGGGGGAACTCTGATGCTGAGTACAATACAGTACAACTGCTTCAATTTATGTCAAGTATTATACTGGCCAAAGAAAATCTTCAGTAGTAAGCAACTCATCTAAAAATACATTGAAATTCACCTTAGCATGCAGCTGATATTTTTATCCCTTTTGTCCAGGAAAAGAAAGAGAGATTCAAGAATTTCAAGTGTTGTCCAACAACAGTAGCAGTTATCTTCAAATCATACTTGAGTGGTTGTATAAACAAAATTAAAACCATTTTTACACTACTCTTAAGCATTTGGAATTTCTCTCATAAATCATAACCTTATCAAAATTGTATTTAGTTGTCAAATAAAGACATACTTTTACATTTATAATATTTTGCTTATGAATATTATATATCTGAAACCCTGTCAAACAAAAGAATTTGAAGCAAGAATTAGAAGCAATTACTTCTACTGGTAAGAGTGATTGGACATTTTCATATTAGAGCTTGTTTCCTGGAAGGTTTTGATAAGAGAAAGACTTAACCTCACAAAAAAGTCTTCTTCAGTCACAACACTAGTGAGGTTATAATTAATTCCGTTATGATCTAGGCTATTTAAAACCCAGTAAGGTCTTGAATTTGATTCAGGTTTGGCTTATCTTTGCTTACGCCTTAACTTTATCCCAAAACCCATAGTCAAGAGTCCCTCTGACAATATACCAAAAAGGGCTTTCACATAGTAACTAATATTCTCCTTCAAATATATAATAGTACTGTGGGAAACACAAAGGCTTGAAGATGCCACCATTCTCCCCTTGCCTCTACTTATTTACTTACTTATTACGAACAGCATGGGTTAAATAGGCATTACTATTGCCTTGCACTGCTTTCCACAAGCTGTCAGTGCAAATTTCTTTTCTTACATCAAAAGACAGGAAAAATCATATTCAGTGGTAACTAAAGGGGTAGGTATTCACTGTTGACCCAGCTCCAGGGACTGCAGAGCCTCCAGCCCACCCTTGGCTAAACTCAGGAAGAGCCTGGGCTTTTTGCAACACTGGGCAGCAAAGGGAAACTTGCACAGACAAAGTAAATCCTTTGACAAAGGCACAGACACTTGATTCTTAGAAATGCAAAGGTCTATGCATGAAATTGATCTGTGTTTAAGAATTTCTTTGAATGAGATGTTTTATTCAGCTTTAATATTTTTAATTTTTTTGCTTCTTTGGTTAAGATGGTGAATAGTAAGTTCTTTACAACTGATGCTTATCTCAGTTGTTTACTTTTGACAGTATCTCATATATACTTCCAAAGTAGCCTGTTCCTAGATATTGTGGCATACCTAGTCTCACTTTAATTGGAATACGAAATGTTCTGCATAAATATGTAAAACTGTAACATATCAACATACCAACAACGGAAAAATAAAATCTTGGATTCAAGTTTTGATTAAAGAGATTTCTTCATCAACTTTATACAAATAGCTGAGCAGATTATTGTCATATCCTTAGGCCTAATTTTTAAATAGCTGAAGATAAGAATTTGTATCTTATGGGTTAGCAATAGTTACCGGGTAATCATGATAAATATTAACACAATCAATACTGTTCATGTTGTTTACTTATGCCTAAGCCTACTGATGCTTATACCTAAGTCTACACTCAAGAGACATCTCTGCCTCAAAGCTACTATCATCTGTATTTTTATTACGTGCAAACCCCAGACAAATATTTTAACTGCAGTGAAACTTCAGCAATAAAATGCCTTCCTCTGCTCTAAGACTTTTAGAGCCAAATGCTCTAGACTAGACTTCACAGCAATCAGCTAAGGTTTTCTGCTGTCACTATAGTGCATGAAGTCTTTACACATTAAGGTCACAGTTCTTAAATAAGATTTGCAAGTTGCAAATGTCTAGTTATGAATTCATGAGCTGGAAATGTGCAGTCATAAAATTTACCAGTCCCACAGCTCAACATTTACAATGTGTGAATCTGAGAAGATTTATGAAGTTGTATGGTAGTCTTGAGCAGATGATGTCAACCACCAACTTCACATTGTATTGGACTTTTAAGGTCACAACCGCTGTGTTGAGTTACTTCAAGGAGGTGTATAATTTGGGGAAGGATGTCAGGACAGAAGGACACAAGAGGTTTTCAAAGAATTTAGGAGGCAAATATAAGTTCAGGTGTATCTTTTTACTATCATGACAAAATATGACCAAATAGTTTGAAGCTGAGCTCTATTTGTGTCTAATGCATAGCCTCAACAAATCCTACTCCTGGTAAGATCGTTGGTTTTCATAACCAGTAGATATAATGGTTCATATAATTTACTTGACTAAGTGCTAAGAGAGAAAGGGACTTTGTACTTTTCAGCGTAATCCTCCCTCGCATCCGTTGGTCCATCACATTTTAACACACCACATGTACTGATTGATAAAAATGTACTTTCAATCTTATCTTCTTTCCAGTGCTACTGAAAATCACTAAACCCCTATTGTCAAACACTTATTTCATCCTTTTTAGTACTAAACCCAAGACATCACAGTAATGTTCCCTTTAATGCCTCAAGAGGAGAGTTTTCAAGTTTTTAACACTAAAACATAGAAATTGAAAACATTCTATGTACTTTGACAGGATATCCTGCAAAGTATTTAAATTTCTTAACTCATGCTGATAACTGTAATGCAAAGCAGGGGGTATATTTGAAATAACCCTTAATTTATTTTTTCCAGTTTCACATATTTCTATCAGTAAATGCAGATTTTGTGCACAAAAAGGCTTTTTTTTTTTTTTTTTAAGATTGAAGTGCATATATGACTGTTTTTCTAGGACTCTATTCACAGAGGTAACATGATAACAGACGTGGTTTTACTGACACTAGGCAATAAAAATCTTAATGTTTGACAGATTTCTAATTTATATCGACAAAAGACAAAGTACATTTGAAGTTATAATACATGAAACACCTACCAAAGCACTTTCCTTACTCCAAAATATTTATGTCTTCCCTTCAAATATGCATCAGTTCTTGTCAATCTTTCCAGAATAGTTACTCACTGTTGCCACTAAAGGGGTATTCTGGTTATTCTCCAAGTAATTACACAAACTACTTTCTTTTTTATTATTTCTTGATTGCTAATAATACTGGGCAAAATACTTTCATTTCAGAGTGTCTCCCACTTTCTGCAGTCTGAATTTATATAGCTTTATTCTATCATTTGAACCTCAGGATTTAGAGCAATAATCATCTGAATGAAACTATTTTTATTTTTTTTTTCTTCACACCAAAACTATGCAAAGAGTTGAACAGACCTTTTTTGTTTCTCAGTGGGGCCCAACTGCTACGTTTACTTTCTCCTTCCTTTCTTCCACCCACTTAACCATTTTCCCTTTTTATCAACACTGGCTTATATAGTAAAATGTTGTAATATGGGCACCCAGAACATACCATGTCCTTGACACATGGCTCTTAAAGATACACTTTTTTTCATTAGTTTAGCCTTCCACAGTGTCCCTGTTTAAAAATTATGTGAACTATACTCACTAAAACTGTCCTCTTTGTAAACTCTTAAATGTCTGTTCTTGTTGGAGACCTGAATTGTCAGAGGTGGGAATCAGAAAAACAACCTGTTGCTTCCCACACTTCCTTAATTTCTTTTTTTTACCATAAATCCCTGTTGACGATAAGTGTATTACAGAATGTATATATCTGTATATACATTGATATCCTACCCCATAGAGAGAAGGCATAAACATGTCATTCAACTAAAACTCATCAGGTAAGAAAAACAGGATAGCACTTCTTGGAGGTCAAATATACGAAAGAACAAACAAAAATATGAGACTGAGTTAAGAAGGATACTCACAAAACAGACTGAATTTCTGTTTTGAAGCACAGATGAATCTGGAAAGTATAGGCTTACATATTCAGAAAAAATATCCAAATACTTTGGAGAGCAGCCTAAAGTCATATTTCAGATAAATTTATTAATAAATATTTTGACCTAATGAAACTTTTTTAAAAAATAAATAATGGCATATCTTCACAAATTCTCATGTTGTTCTGGATTCCAAATACATTTCCTCCTTTTCTTTGGCCTACCTTCCAGAGTAATACACTTCTCCAGTGTACGTAAATATTGGATTGTGAGTCACAAAGATTTCTTTACATCAACTCCTGTCTAAAACTGTTGGGTTTTTTTTCAAATATCTTGTTACTGTGTCTTTCTCCAAATAGGATCCCACCAGCAAGTGGCACAAATAAAAAAAAAAAAAAATTAAAAAACAACAAAATCTTGATTTCTTTGTGACTTGCTTCTCACTCCTGTCTCATTCCACATTTTCCTCCACTATTATTTCATAGACACCATCTATTGATTCTTATTTTATAAATCATTCACTTGCCCCTGAAGTCCCATTGCATCTCCTGAATTCCTTTGTAAAATCTCTAATCTGCTTCAGTATTATTTTTCCTTGCTTTTCAATTCAATGTTCCTTTCCAGTCTCAAATTATGTGTCTCTTTTACTGTCCCTGCCTCAAATATTTAACTCTTATAAACTTTTCTTTTAAGTTTTACCAGGCACAATCTTCCCAGCCACCATCCAAAACCTTCCTCCTGAGAGAACCAAGACCCTCTTCCATTCAGATTTCAAGCTTTGCTTTTCCCACAGGGAATTATTCCCAGCTAATATTTGACTCTCTCAGACACAGGGTATCTTTATTTCCTATTCACCTTTCATTCTCGATGATGGGTCTTTTTAAGGGGGGGAAAA
>VWZK01007387.1:44037-105925 GCA_013396935.1 Baryphthengus martii
AAAAAAAAAAAAAAAAAAAAGAATCACGCCTTATTGATCACTTATTCCAAATCCCTGCATGCTGTCACAACATTCCCATGATTTAAGAGAAACTCTCTATAAACATCCCCTGTCACCATCATTTTTTCTATCTCCTCTTAGTAGACTGCTTTTGTGTGACAGCTGAGAAAAGGCTAACATAGTTTTTGATGTGCTGAGATCACTCATGCTGATCAATACATTCTCACTATCTCCCTTCACTCTCTCGTTGATATCCTGTCTGCTACCTTTTATGTTATATTTGTAAGCTTTATGGGAGAAAAAAAATGGTTTTGCTGTGTTCATACAGTGTCATAAGAGTATTTTTTTGGTCTACGTTTTGAGGTTCAAGCCATACAGTAATATAAATTGCAATATTTCATAAAAAGCACCATCTATTGAGTGAGTGTTTGCTCAGGGAGTGCTCCACTATATAAGGGAATTGTCTGCTCCCACAAAGCATCTTTCAGAAAAGAATATGACCATTCCGAAAGTTGCACAAACAAAGGATCTGAACATGACTAGAATGCTAAACAGCTACCACAGAACTGGTGTCCTTATTCAGGTACAAATAGCATAAATCTGTCAGTTCTTTCAACCAGCATTATAGGGAATAGTAACAGATGTTATAGGATTTAAAAAAAAAAATCTAAAAATATTATGCATCTCTCTGATATGACAGATGAGCTTTAAAACCTCAAGTTTTCTGTGATGTTTTGCATATCCTAAATTTAGTTTTTCTTCATTAATCACTCATCAGTATTTGAATCCAGAATTACTTAAAATGAAATAATTTTATTTTTTAAAAGGTATAGAAAAAGGTGAAGTGCCAGTCAGGCTGCAATATAGCACTATTTTTCTTTTGAGAAACAGCATTTTGTTTTTACAAGGGAACATAGTTGGGTTGGTGACTGAAAGACTAATCAGCAAACCGCGTGACAAACCCCTGCCAAACAGAGTGACAGCCACTGCACTCACACAGCCACCATTCGGTTTGGAGAAGGGTCCCTACAGGATGCAGTATGTGTAAAATAATTCCTTCGCACATCTCCGGACACATGGCATGTACCACTTGAAGCTGTTAGGCATATATCCAACTGTACACTAGTCATTTTTTTTCCACGAAATTGGAGCCACAAAAGAGCTATAATCACCTTAGCCCATTCAAATAGTTCTTTGCTTTGTCTTGCAAGTACTACTTCGAGGTAGGTCCTACTGGTGCATTGACCTGTGAGCAATTAGAATTACACTCTGATCTTGCAAGCAACCCTGAGACTACGAAAACATTTATATGTTGCTGTCTGGTATCCATGCTCGTTTTTCATTCCTGTGCACAAATCAGATAAACCTCCACAAACCTCCCAAACACCGAAAGCTGTGTGTACTTCACAGCACTACCGTATGGAATAGATCATAACATACAAATTCAGCCTCTAGATTTTGGCCTCTACTGTAGAGCACCTAAAAACGGTTCTGTCAGCAACAATCACTTCACCATTATACATTTCCTAAATTATTTTTAGATATGCAGATCTTTGGTCCTTGCAGCAATGAAATCTGTATTCACAGTCTGGGAGCATTGCTTTCTAATGATAACGTCCTATTTAACTTGCCTGGGTAAAAAAAAGAAATAAAAAAATCCGTACATCTCCTAACCAATTAATTGAAACTAGGTTTCTTGTGTCCAGGCATAAAAGGCTCACGTTTTTACCATCATTAACTAAGAGTTAAATAACCTTGAGATTTTCACAAAGTCTACGCAACGCAGACTGACAATGCAATTAAAATGTTGTTATGTGTGATTTGTACAGGCTGCAGCGAGAGCTGTAACCAGATTAACTACATGACTTGCACACGCTGTCTGCAATGAGTTATACTACTCTAAATAATTACAAGAATTAAGCTCTAACACAGACGGTCTACAAAATATATTGCCTCTGACCAGATTAACTACTAGAATGAATAGATTTACACCTACTATACTCACAAAGATAAAGTCTCTGCAATATAAAAGGAAAGAAAAGTGACCATACTGTACACAGTATAATGCAGTCACGGCTGTTTCAGCAGGATGATCTGGCACACTCTACCATATTTTAACCTGGTATAGAATGGCATAACCTCAGTTGTTTGAACAATGGCTGTGTCATATCGCTTAAGTACGCTTTTCCACAGGCTACTCTAAACACAGGACATGCCTAGTCTGCCAGATAACCTGAATTCCTCATTTGCTTCTGGTCTCTCAATGTGGGGGTCTCAGAGAAGACCAAGAGTCAATCACTGTGAAGCATGGTCAAGGTCAATCTGCTCTGGACAGGAGTAGTAGCCCTTAGCAGAGCTTCCTCCCCTTTACTCTGGGATCCAGGTATAGTATAGATATACAGCAAGGGCGAGATCGTGGAGTACTCCTTGGAGCACCATAAGGACTTGACAATTTCAACAGTAGCTGAAATGGTATTTAGGTTTCAAAGCAAGATCCAAGAGAGGGCTAAAATACCAACAGTTTTGTTTTCACCTCCGGGATGCATGCTGAGTACCTACTTAATTTCGTCCCTGAGATAATTCCACATGAGGTATTTTTTCAAAAGCAGATATACATCCAACAAGAGCTCTTCCTGCCACTCTAAGTAAAGGGAATGTTAGAAAATGACACTCAGAAAGAAGGCAGCATGCAAGGAGAATAAATAAGAACTTCTGAAAATTAAAGCTAACTTCAAGCATATAAAAAAGATGATCCCAGAGTTATCACAGTAATTTCATGAGAAAACCAAGGAGCCTGGTTACAAATTCTTCTACAAACATAAAAGCAGACCTGTCTTCCTCACACATCTGTAGCAAGTGCTCATGTAAGCTTAGGGCTCAAATGTTCCACATCCACCTACCAACATATATTTTCCCCTTCACTATGGTAGTTTGTTCAAACACAGTATAGAGGCTTTCTAATCTCACATAATTAAAAATTATTATTATTAGCTTTAAAAAGCAATTTGTTTTAAGTATTTTTCCTCTGAGGAAATTACACGAGCACATACAAAATGAAAACCAGAATAAGTGAATTGAATATAGTAAAATACACATTCGATTTCATTTTCTTCTAACGTTAAGAGTCTGACAAAAGGTGGGAGAAAAGGCTGGTAGGCTGAGAGAAAAGGAAATATAGTGCTGATGCTAGAGATGTGCATTCTGTTATCTACAGAAAGAAATAAAGAAGTGTGGGCCTTGGCAAGGAAAAAAAAAAAAAAAGGAAGTGGAAAATAGAATAGGCTTCCAGATACGGAAGCTGTGTGAAACTCATTTAGCCTGTCTCTGTCACCAACCCCACATCATGGTGTAATAAAAAGCCTAAAACACAGGTATAAATCACAGAAAGAAAAACTGTCAGCTGTGATATTGTTAAGATAAGCATAAGCCAAGGCAAAACTGAATTATGCCTAGACACTTAGACTAGAGCCTTTCCATGTGTCAAAGAACAGTCTACGTTAGAAAAAGAATGTTTTCAAAATGAGGAGAGAAAAAAAGAGTCAAATTAGATTCAGAAGGATTTCTGAGCTGCATAAAAACTGAGGCTACATACAAAGTATTTTCTTTGGTTTACAATTTTATATCACTGTAATACTTGAGCAGCCTACAATTTACATGTATACTCATTCCATGGAGCTACCACATTTCTTCCTAAAGGCAGAAAATTTGAGCTTCGTCTACTTCTTCGGTAACTCTTAGTTGGTACTCTTTTGTTCCTTTTTTTATGCATTACTCTCTACTTTCCTTCTGTTTCTTTCTTCTTTTTTTGGTATATCCATCCCACTAGCCATGCAGTTAGTTTGTCACAATTAGGTTTTTCACTTGTCTCTACTGACCAGCTTTTTCTTGTTGCAACAAGAAATGCAGGATTAGTTATAGAAACAGAACTATAAAGAGGCTGTATTATAGGAGTCACTCTCCCCTAGCAAGAGTTCATCTGACCCACTCTGACACCTTTTCAGGCACAATTGCTAAGTGGGAAGACTGAAGAATAGGGGTATACCCAAAGTAAGCTCTACTACATCAATATCATTTAGGAACAGGAAGGACCGCTGGCCCCAGTTATTCTAATCAAATTTCCAAAGAGGAATGAACTTCTAGTGATGGGGTCTTGCTGTGTCTAACGTGGTATCAGATCTGTTCCTAGTATCTTCACAAATTCCTAATGTGATTTGTGTGTCCCAATTTTTTGTCTCTTAAGTGAAGATAAAAACATTCATGCTACTTCAGAGAGGTTTTAAAAGGCTAAATTCAAGAAAGTGTGAGTTTGAGTAAAGCGATGACGAATACACATAATAAGCAATTTTCTAGTAGGAATTCCACACCCTGCGAGAGGAAGAATTAAAACACTAGTAACAACAAGAAGAAACATGAAATGAAACCTACTAAGATCATAACTCTCTAGAATGAACAATGTCTTTTAGTGGAACTTCAAATTCTATCTATGCTTTTCCTCTTTCTCAGGGCTGTTTGCTCCCTCCATTTCTCTCATCTCAGGAAAGTCAGCTAACTTCCTTTATGGAATCAAACAGTCTAATCAAGAAGAACCAGAAGATAATAACCTATCCAATAACTGAAGTGGAAGCAATCCTCCCTCACAACATAGTAAGATTCAGCCTGAAACCCAGAATTGTCAACAGGAACTGAATCTAGAAACCAGCGAAAGCAAAGGAATTATGAGAAAGGTTAAGAATCTAGTTAGAATACAGGTCAGAGTGGTACCGAGTTTGCAGACCTACTCTAAGGTGACCAGACAAGAGCAGTATCTGAACTCAGATCCACGCTAGCGTATCTATGCAAGGTAAATATAGTTATCAGACCAGACCAAAAGGAGAGTTACACAGCTGAGACAGGAGCAGGAATAAGAAGTGAAATCAAGAACTATGACAGCAGGTTGGAGCTTTAACAAAGTTTTAACATATATACACACACACACACACACATTTGCTCGGTGGCTGCTGACAGCCCTGAGACAAGGTCTGAGAGCAGGTTCCCTGTGTACGTTGTCCTCAGATACCCTAGCTATGGTAGGCAACACAGATATAAAAATCTGTGGAAGATGAAAGAAGCAAAATTCTGAGACAAAAGGACCACACTTCAGCAAAAGCTTTGTCTTAGAGTGCATAAATACCTGCACAAAAATCTTTTTTTTTTTTTTGTCACCAATCAAGAGAAAACCTGGAGGCGTAGTGAGGGCTTGACAGCTGACATCCCTTGTCATGTGTTGCACACAAGTGATCCTGGCTACAGCAGTTGGATTTACTTGTCTTAAGTGTTTCTAGGTGTGGGAGTATGAGTGGATAAAATCAACTATCCTAGAGATTTTGTGTAATAAAAATCACCACTCTCTTCCGTAAGAGCTCACTGACTATTCTTACACTAATTTCCTGCACACAAACCCACATTTCTAGAAAATAGGTTTAAATTGAGATGTACAAGTGTTATTTTGCCTGTTCCAAGAAGAATGTCCAATTCCTAGAGAGCAGAAGTGCATAATGTCACCTGTGCCCTGCCAACAGCTGAATGTTGAGGCAGTGGTCACTTAATAACTATTTGTTATAAACAAATGAAAGGCTAGAAATCTTGTGAATAATTTGGCAAACTATTTTGACATGTGATTTTGAATTTGCAAATGTAACGTAAAACACACATAGATAAAATGGAGGTTGTAAAAGGAAAAAACACACAGGTCATCGTGAATTACTGAAAAATACTGATAATTATTTACTACAGTGATAGATCTTTCCTATGTTCTTCACTGTTTTCCTAATGATGTTCTATCTTCTTAAGTAGAAAAGATATCCCATTAAAAGGGTTCAAGGTAAATAAACGGGATAAAAATGAGACATCAAGTTCCCAAGAATCACAACTGTCAAAAGCTGATATTGACAATACAGATATGAGGATTAAAAAAAAAATAATAATTAGAAAAAAACAGAGGCAAACATAACTACTGAAGTACTACTTGTATCCATTTCCAAATACCTGCCTGGATATAGCTGCTGGCAGCAGAGGTCAGCAAAGCTGTAGTGACTGGAAGGCCATAGATGATGCGGTTGCTCCACGAAGGTTTGCTGCAGTGGTGTCCCAGACCTGGGGGCGGGCATCTGCTTCCTATCCTATGGACAGCTAAACTCAGCCCATCTCAGTAGACACTGCATGATGAATCTCACAGATTTGTAGTGTCTTCTCATTCAATTGATAGTTAATATAAATAAATAGACTATTTACCTCCTTCTAATAATAGTGAAAAAGAGATTGTCTTTGATTACAACTATTTCCACAGATTTCCCCCCACCTCCTTGATGACTGAGGGAAAGATATCTGAAACTTAATATGGTGGAGCAGGACTACGTTTCAGCATTACAGAACTATTAAAGCAGGCTGCAAGAATTATTCATAAGCATTGAAACAGAAGAGATATAAAGCAATAAAAAAATAAACTAAATCTGCACTCATTAGCAGCAGCAGTTAATCTGTATGATGTAGCATAAATAAAGGTAAAAAGGAAAAAGAACAAAGTCTTAGGTTAAATTAAGCAGTGAAAACCAGATTAGCACGATCAGTGCCATAAAATTGACTAATAACTTTTATTTTTAAAGCTTTAATCTAATATAATGTAGAATCTTTACTTTTTCTTTTTGAAAAGTTTTATAAACAGGCCAAGCTATTTGGTTATACCTGATCCAATCACCTGAATGACTGACAACAGTAAATTCATTCTGTGTCAAGGCATGTATACATTAGTGTCAGCAGAGGGTACAGAAAAGAGTACGTATACTGAAATACAATGTAAGAAGTGTGAAAAAGGAAAAACAGGTAAAGTAGGTTTATGGTTAAATATTTTTACATTGCTAAATTTCAAATAACTTCATTGTAATATATAAGTGCGTGAGAGTAGCTCCTGATTCTAACATAGTTATTTTAGAAAGGTGACATCACTTTCCAAGTCCCACAAAAGTGAGCAGTCAGTGCTTAGAAGTTTTCATTGGATACATCCTCTGAATGATACCTGGTTCAAATATCATGTAAGGAAGAAAAGAATTAACTAATAAAATTGATCTGCAGAGAAACAAGATCAGTGGCTTCAAACAGCAGGTCTAAACTCTAAATTGCTTTTATTTCTTTTGTATTTATCCTAAAAACACCTCTCGAAATAAAATATTTTATACTCTTAAATAATACACTGAAACAAGTTGCAACGTATAAATTTCAATGGACATTTTCCAGGTTAAGAAGTAAACAGACATCCTCCCTCCACTACCCTACAAATATACCCACACATACACATTCTACACCTGAGAAACAGGGAGCATAAATGTATCCTCCACTTCCAAGGTAGCAAAGAGATCATCTACTGTTTGAAAAGAAAGACTTTTTTTGTTTTTCTACAGTGTAGAGAGTTCACAACCTTATATATGACAACCTTAAATTACACTTATTGAAGACCAGTACAGGCAGGTTCTATCAACCAAGATTTGGAATGGAATCTGAAAGGCCTGACAATGAAGTAAGAAATACAGGTTTAACTTTAATGGTTCCTTCAGAATCATCAGTGTTTAATATTTATACAGTAGATGCCTTGATAAGTATTTAGACAGCACTGTTACAACTATAAAAAACCCAGGGTTTTCAGCTTTCATACTGTTTTTCTTAAGGTGTATAGGAAGATAATTGGTCTGAAAACACCTTTATTGTTGGGTAGCAGGTACTCACACCTGCCAGAATACTTGTGGAACAGATGGTCAAGAGCCACGGTCATTAATTTTTGCATTAGAGACATCCAGGTGGTAAAATTGTGAATAATCTACTGATTTTTTTTTTTTCAAAGATCATTTATTCAGTGAAGGGAGAAGTTAATTTCTTTTTTAAATTTCTCAACCTGCTATAACAGATTAATGATATATCATGTCGTATTACATTGCCTCCTGTGAAATCTACAATATTATGGTGTGTCAGGATAGCTAGTAACTTCCATGGTGTACCCTGAGGCAATTTAAACACAGCACCAAAACTAATGCACAGAGTTAGTGCCACTTCCTTCCCTCAAACTCCATCTAAGAGAGACACCTTCCGAGCTCTGTGCAAGAGGAATAAGCACCAGCTATCATCCTTCTACCCACATTTGGGTGCACCTGCAACTTTTTCAGTGTCTTTCATCTGGAGAGACAGTTCATTGGTGGCTGTTTATTTTCAGCACTGGCTGCTGGGATTTGCTGGTGCAACAGGGTTACAGGTTGTGTTTGATTTGCAAAGCCATCTGTCTCTCAGAAGCACCGAATTCAGAGCTTCTCCCTTTAGTTTCAACAAGTATGAGTTTGCACTGTGAAGACTCCTTCTGAATTTCCCTTCAATAAATCTAAAACTTAAATTGTGACACAGAAAAAACTGCCTCTGCTAATAATGCACAGACTCTAGTCTGGGTTATATCTGGTGTAAAAATCTCAGTTCCTTGTGTTCTCAATGATTTCACATCTTGGATGAGGTACGTGGTTCTGAGTCAAACTATAAATCTATCAGAGTTGACTATTAATCGAAGTTACCTCAATTTTAAATATATCACCAGTTATGACTGCTTTCAAAGGTGCTGAGGAATATCTTTACATAAATAAAATAGGCAAATAAAGGTAGAGATATAGACCACCTTCTCCAATAGAAACCAATTAAATTGCGTTTTTTCCTCTACGCAACATCTTTTTCCTTGTGTATGTTAAATGGATGGCAGTTGTCCATATGTACCGTGAGATTGTTGTACTCGGAAGACACGCTCCTTTCTACACAAGCAAAGGAGTCATTTCAGTCTGGAGCCTAATGAAATAATAATTACTGGGACAACAGGTATAATTGCTGTCAGCTATTATTATGCTCCCCCACTGGAGTGCATGATTCTATTTTGAAACTTCTTTTTCCTGCTTGACAGATGGCAAATTGTCTTAATTATCCATTCACACTCTGAAACCTCTTTAACCTCAACCAGTTGCATTCTTGAAGACCATCAAGCAGAAAACATGTTCCACCAGCTAAGCATGATTATAAGCTATGCGTTTCTAATCACGCGTTTGCCACTCAAAGTGATATTTATCCTATTACTCTAGTAACAGCTATAGCTGCCTATATTAACCTAGGCAATCTTCTGAGAACCCATGTCCTACTATGTGCCATGCTGACAACAAAAGAAAAAAATCAGCCTTGCCAGTCTATACTGCTTTCCTCCATCCAACACCTTGTAAGATATTTCTGCTTTCTGACCCAAATATAAGCTTTCCTCATTTTTCTCCCCACCAACAGCAATAACTAAGATTGTGTTCTCCTAGTCCTTATTATGTGAGGAGCATAGGAAGTTCACCAGTTACCATTTCTTCCTCAGACACTGCATTACCTTTGCAATTCCTGAAATAGAAATGTCATGTTTCACTACTCAAAGATTGATGAGTTCAGTGCTTTCTGTGGAAGTATTTCCTAATGCAGAAGATGTTTTCCAAAACCACTACACAAACTCTCTATTTTTTTTCCTCCCACTTTTTCATTTGAGGCCAATTTAGTTGATACTTAACCATTAATGTCCTGTGAGACTCACAAGCTTACTACAGCACACATGGACATTCAATTGAAAAAAAATATTAGCTGAGGCATTAGTCAAAAAGTTTACATTTTCACAAGCATGAGGACTTTTGCGACAGGAGAGAGGACAGCAAAGCCTGCATACAAAACAACAACAACAAAACCACACAAAAACCCCAACAGCTATTGACAATGGCCCCTGTTTAGAACTGAGAGATTAATGGTTCAAGGCACTGCAGGTGACACTCTTTAATAAAAAACATGATTTGAACTGTAAGACTACTACTGATAAAAAATATCCAGTAAAAACTTACTTCATAGGTGTTCAAATGTTTTTCAGAGATGCAACATGGGTTTTTTTCCAATGAAGACTTACTCAAATTCAGAGGACTGTCTGGTCACTTCCAGTATGGGATGAAAACAAATTCTGAAATCTCATAGATGCTGTGAAAGACCATCAATATCTTATGGATAGTTCTATTTAAAATACTTTTATCTTCACTCTATCCAAGAGAGCTCATAGCAATGTTATATGGAACTTCTGAACACATAATAATTATACATGAATTATAGAAACTCAAGTGTAAAAAAATGCTTGAATATTTAAGTATTTAAAAAATTCAAAAAAGAAAATTTCACATGTCAGAAATGTAGTAATCACTTTTGAACAAGACTAAAGATCAGTCATTACTCATGAGAAATGGAAGAACAGCTTTAAAGTTATTTAAATTTTTGAATAGGATGTTACTGTTCAATCATTATTTTCTTGCTATTTGAGTAGACACACTACATGTTTAACCTCCTGCCAATAGATTTTTCTGGTCTTGATTTTCAGGACATGGCTTTTTGGCTATACTGAGACTAGCTTATTGTGAAAAATTGAATGAGCAACAAATCCTGCGCAACAACACCAATGAAAAAAACAGAAGTAAGCAACTTGTTATGCTCTGTCAGGCTTTCTCTACCACCAGCATTTTGGGCAGGTTTCTGTATGGTGCTATTCATTTTTCTTTGACACTAATGAATAAAGTCTATGATGTTCTCCACATGACTCTTCCTGGTGTTTCCTCACAACTGTGCTCCCAGGCCAATATGCTCCTGAACAAAGAAATTGTCTTTCCAGCACCTCTTTCAGTGATGCGTCAGTAAGAAATGAGGAGAGAGAAAGAGAGAGAGAGAGAGAGAGAGAAATAAGAGATTTAAGACAAAACAGAAAAATAAATAGCATGAACCAAATATAAGTCCTTGTCATTGTTCAGATGGAACAAGAAAGGTTAAAATAGCTATGAATACAGAAATTGGACACATTTAAAATCTATTTTAGGTCACCCAGAATTTTCAGACTATCCTAAAAAGCAACAAAACAGACCTGTTTTAACTGATTAATTAATTTAACTGAAAATTATTTGTAATAATTAAATTCCAACATAAAAAAAAGACTTTTTACATTCCCCCTCTCCAGAGTACGCTTTCATATTTCATGACTCCTGTAAACTCTTCATAAAGGATCAAGAGCTTCTTGCCCTAACAGAGCATGCATACAATATCAACAGTTAGTCTGTTTCTTCAGACAATATCAATTGCTTAACAACAAGTTTGCATGTAATTCAGTTCATGTTTTCCCCATCTGTTCTCAGGCTCTATGTCATATGAGTTGGCCTTTATAATTTAATATTGCTTATTTTAAGAAGGGTAACAGACAGAGTATAAAACTCTGGTTATGTTCTCCTTCCTCTTCTTCCCCTCTATCACTTCTCCTCAGCATAAAACGGCAAACAGCATCCAGTAACGAGTATGAAAGCTGGTTTGGGCCCTCCAGAGCAAAAGTGACCTCTAGACTCTACCACCCCCACACAAATTTTAATGATCTGTAACAGAAAGAGAAGAGAAAAAGAAAAAAATAACCAAGCATGATGACCGAAATAATTTCCCAGTGAAACTTACAGATTCTGATGCAGTCCAGGATTAAAGAAAAAAACCCAAATGATCAAACAGAAAAACTGTCATGGTGTATATATTCCACCTTTTTCTTTCGCAGTGAGAAAACAGCAAAGCAGGTATGTTACACCAGTCTTCAGCATCCAGGCTACTTCCACTCAGTCACAGTCCCCTGCTTCAGGGCACTTTTTCCCGTCTGCATTTCATAAGAGATCTGCAAACTGAAAGCAGCCTCACAGCCTGCACATTCAGCATCCTATGGGAAGAAAATACGTATAGCTCATTCACAAAGGCAAGCACTACCTCTGCCTCTAGCCCCTTCACAGTGCCAATGCCCCCATTTCACCTCCTATCTGTGCATGGCGGGAGCTATCAACTTGCTCTGCCACAAACCACAGTTTGAGTAAGAGGAACCTACCTTTTAATAAAACAAATCTCATAAAGCATTAAGCAGTGCCTTGTAACTCTTTTGTACGCATTTTAACTCAAAATCCAACACTTTAGCTGCCAGCTCAATAGTCTGGAGGGTATTTTGGTTTCATTTTGTCTAACATACACGTAAGTTTCCCTATATACAGAAAAAAAAAAAAAAATATATATATATATGTAAGTATTAGAGATGCGGTGGCTGGCTCTGCCCAAACAGATGCAAAAGTAATTACAGCAGTTAACATCAATATAAGGACTAGAACACTAACGCTGTGGCCTATCCCAACCTCTTTGTCCGACGCTCTGAAATATGAGCTCCTACTTAAGGTATGTGTCTGGAGCTCTCATTCAGATTAAGACTCAAGAATCCACAGTTCAAAAACAGAGGAGAAAATCAGCCCAGGCAGACAATCTGGTTCCAGTGTCAGGCGAGTATTGTGCCTCTCACCTAGAAGTCACCAGCACAAGATAACACCGCAGTGTGCAACTGAGAGCTGCCACAGCAGCTGCTTGGTAGTGCATGTTCTCAGACCAGTTCCTAGTGTACAGACATATATATCACTTAAAAAAATAAAGCCCTCAGCTGTCGTAAATTGTCTCGCTTCTCAGCAGTTTCAGGCTGGAGACCTCAGAGCTGCTGAGATTAAACTGTTTTCTAAACCCAAGAAGTACTCAATTCAGATCAGGGAATAAAGGTTCAGTGAAAACGAACTTGGACTGGCGCTGTCCATGCTGTCCATCTTCTTGGGATAATTAAGGCCCTCATTTTCTAAGGCTGTCAGTCTGACATCTTCCATCAGCACAAACATTCACTTGATCTTTGTATTTTATTTTGTTAAGAGGAAAGAAGTAGCAGGAAGAAAAAAGGGAAAAAGAAGACTAGCAGAGTGAAATGAAGCACCTCGGTAGAGTCATCTTATTTACATCTGAAAACTGATTGAAGCCCAAACTGTCAGAGACTCGATAAAAAAAAAAAAAAAGAAAGTTTCTGCTGCTTTTCTGATTCCTGAGTGCACGAGGAAAGAATAGCACAGAAGGAACAGCGCAGCAAGACTTTCACCTTTAAATACTTGTTCACTGAGTCATTTTCGCAAAGCCAATTTGGATACAGTTTCAAAATTGGTTATGAGACACAGAATAGTCATGGCTATTTCTTTTATTACCTGAAATTATGTAATTAAAACTAAAAGTCTCTTCTCTGAATGAAGTAATTCCTTTCCCAGTAGTGATATTTCTTTGTGTTACTGAGATGGTAAAAGAGAGGTATAATTAATCCACTGTCCGTTTATCAAGACCAATAAACAGAGAGCAATAAAATATAATCTAATTGTGTCATTATCTCAAATGAATATTTTATCATCTGCTAGCAACTAAATCATAAATTATTTTTCAACAGCTTTTTAATAAGATGAAAGATAATCAGGGCCTGCAATGAAGTGCATTAATACCCAATTTGAATAATCAGTCTTTTTTTTCCTGTGAAAAAAATGAGACATTTGTGTGCCACTTTCGAAATGCACAACATTTTTGAGACCTCCAAGAATTAAAAATATGGTGATTTGTTCAGGAATGCACTCAAAAGTTCTTCAATGTTGCACCCCAAATCTCACCTTCACAATGTCAAGGGGAGTCATTCCAGTGACTGTGGATCAGATCTATATTAAAATTAGTCTTCAATGAAATATTCATCTCACTGGTCAGTACTGGTAATGAGCTCCACACAAGCACTGAAAGTTAATCACAAACTCAGTGCTAACAAGCTTGCATTGAGGTGGGGCTGTAGTCAAACACAAATGCTGCCAGAACGATAGATTCTATTCATGTGGCATCCCATTGTTGGTTCACTTTCTCCACTACACATTAAGCCTGAAGGTGCGTATTTTTTATTACAATGCCTGGAACACTAAGTATACCGAATTAATAGCAGAATAATACTACTACTATTAAAACCATCAATATCAGCTCCAGATACCACAGAACTGATGCATCTCATTTTCCAGTCTTTCCAGTATTTTTCAATTAGTTTTCTATTTTTAAGAGGCAAAAGACTTTATAAAGTGACTCCTAATCTCATCTTTCTTGAAAGAAATCAACACCTGCTTACTCACCCTGTAAGTGGTACAATAAACATGAGATGAAATTCAGCGACAAACAGAAATGTAACATTTTCTGCTTGTAAAGCAGCGTGTACTCAAAGTGGTATCAAACCTAATCCTCATCCAGGATAAACCAGCATAACTCTGTTCACTTCCTCTAGGCCTGATCATTTCTGCCATAAGTAGATAAACGCTGGTTTTGTTAGCTGACCAAACTCAACATCAGATTTTCAGCCTGCTTTTTCCATTCCCGTGGCTGAAGCTAGATCAGTGCACGCGCCCTTCCATAAGCCTATTGCTTATAAATGCTGGGCTTAGAAATTATACTTACAAATGCTGACCCTATGAACTTTAATAATAAATGAATAGTAACTTATAGTAAGGAACAATAGCATGTTAGGCACATATGGCTTTTGCAAATGATTAAGCTCAAAATAAACAGAAATATTTTACAACTGTAACAACCTTTTTTTACAAGTATACTTGCAAACACTCGCAAGCATTACTCTTACTAACAGATGAGGTTACTAATTTTTAGCACTTTCACAATGCTTGTCACGTTTGAAGCACTCTACAGGAATGAAATACTCAATCCTTATCATCGCTTAAATAGGTTGTGAACTGGAGCTTGGTGACCACAGGTATCTCAGGCTGCCCTGAAACAAACAGCAAATGATATTACCAAAATGCAGCATCTCACTCCAAATAAATGCAACAGCAGAAATGAAAACAAAAGAAAAACAGTTTTGTCAAAAACCACTTCAAAGTGACTCTTAAACCTCTCATACCTCTTTGCGACATCTAGCTTCAGTCACTTCTGATTGGTACAATTTTGGGGAATCACCTCCAACCAAACTTGAGTGAGTCTTTTTGTATAGTTTCCATACGACTACATGTAAGATGAGTATGCAAAGTCAGAGTACTTAAAAAAAAAAAAATCTGCTTGAAAAACTTACTTTACCATTCTCGATTCTATTGCCAGAGAGACAAATAAAAGTAAAGAGAAACAATTTCAACTAATACCAACTTGGTGGCTAGCACCAAGAAACAGCTAATACCTCAAAAAATTACTAAGTATCATTTTTTCTCAGGATCACTTAGCATCTGATTATACTCTCCTCACTGCTGAGCACCTTACTAAGCATTTTGCTTCAGAGTACTGAAACGTTAGGTTCACGGAACAGCAATCACCCATATTTTCTAAAACAGCTTTTCAATTGTAAAGTGGGTTTCTACTTGACTTTCTATCTGCCTTAAAACCACATGATTTAAATTCACTGCAAAATGTTTTCCCGTGTCTGTTGCAAGGCATAATTTTAGCTAACCCACCGTATCATGATATGAAAATGAGATAAACCACAAGAATACTTACAATTTGACTGGACCGTACATTTTGTTCATCTTCTGCAGAGCAGGAAATCACCTAGGAATTATTTAAAATATTCTGCATGTATTTTTTCTTCCGGTGTTTGTATAAATTTCTAGTTTTCAGTCACTTGAATAGTGGAACATTCAGAAATTACTCAATGTGATACTCATTGTATTAAAAGATGCAATCTAATCCAATGATTCACAACATTTTTTTAACACTATGCAACAGTGTAGAACTTCATTAGTTTTCACCAGAGGTGACAGGTTTCTGTCCACAGAAATGTGACAATCTCAAGTGAGACAAACATTTTGTGAGCAAACTCTTAGCAGGGCTCTTCAAGAGACAGAACCACTCTAACTGTGCTCAACCCTGTATGTTCACCTCTTCCAATTAACTTCTGTAATATGCATTTAAAAGGAAACAAATACCTACTGAGCAAAAATATGAAACAAGACCACTAGATATTACAAGATTCTCTAGTTTCCATCTTGTTACACTCCTATATGTCATCATAATTATAACGTTACAAGAATCCACGTAGGGATATTTGGTAAATTACTATTTTGCAACAGGTTTTTTCTACCTGCCGTAACTTGGTTGCTCCCTTTTAACAAATGAAAATAAAATACAAAATGCATACAATGTAGATGACAAACTACTAATTGATTCATCTTACAGCTTGCACCATGAAACTTTTGACAGGTCATTCAGGGACTATAGTGATAAACTTGTTGTAGGATCGATTTAGAACAGGAAGAAACAAGCTGCCGAATGTTGAATGCACATCATTTACATTTAATCCACAGCCACAATCTCACTTTCATTTCTTTCCTGACACTTTAGGGTGCCAGCATAGAGTAAAACTATGAGATGTTAAGAGCAATTCATTACTACATGGCATTTGGAATAGAAATAACTCATTTTTTCTATTAAGAGCGTCATACATTCAGGAAATCTGCAAGGTTATATAAAGGTAGAATCCAAAAGCTGATAAATTACGTGTGTTTCTAACAGGCTTCTTGAGGACAGAGAAAAAAAAACATCCCTACATAGCATACAAATGCTTTGTGAATCAGCATTACTGATTTTGAAGAAATATGAGTTACATGCTCAATTGTTCTAAAATCTTGTACTAAAGTGAAGATAGACATTTCTCCTCAAAATTTCCAAGACTTTTCTGTCCCTTCTCGACATCCCCCAGTAGATAATAGATTTCAACTACATTTTAAAAACATACCTGTGAAAGAGAATATGTACGATAACATCCATGTAGTTTCACCACAGCTAACTAATTGCTGACCCACTAATATTCTGCTGAATACAGGCAGGTATTTTGACTACAAACTTGTATGTTTTGCAGTCAAACTACAGCTTTGTCATAATCAGTGAGTTAGCTGTGTTAACAATGGACTGCTAACATGGCTGAACCATTGTTTTAGCAAGTCTGCCTTCTGCAGAATTAAATGATTGAGAGATACTAAGGTGAGGATAAAAAGAAGGAGCAAAGGATACAAAAATTTAATTTAGAGGCATTTAACTTATTAATACACTGCACAAAACCCATGAGATTACCTGATGAAATGCTGACTTTAACTTGTTCAATATAAATAGACTTGCACTCTGCTGGCTAATAAAGTGCTTTCTCAAACATGGATCATTGAACCAGTAGACCATAATGTCTTCTTTAAAAGCCTTTTATGATCTATTTATGTAGCTTTAGAGCAATTACAGGCAAGTTCTGCCAACATGGCTACTCTCTATGCACATTAGATTCTAATGCCAGAAAAAAAAAAAAATGGAGTTCACTAGAAGGAAATAAATGCAGGATCTTTAACAGTATCATGTTTCCACAGCTAAATCTTGTCTTCTTGTTCTTCATTAATATTTTTAGTACATGAGTTCTAAGAACTGAATGTAAACAGAAGGGGAAAAGAAAAGGAAGTAACACATCTCTGGTGAATTATGATCTCAATTTAACATCCTCTCCCTCCTCTTCAAGAATTATAAGCCCCTCAAAAACAGAACAGAAATTTGCAAACCCTTTTTCGAAGAGCACTTATTAATCAGAATGCATACTCTGATGAGCATGATTTTATTATCTTGATAAAAAGAGTAAAATATCTGTCATTTGCCTATTTTAATTTCTAAAATTTGACCAGTATTCAAGGGTCACACCCAGTAACTGCTTGGCTGTGTACAGAATCGGCTTGTACACCCGAAGCACACCACAGCCAGAAGCTGTGTGACCCTTTCAGTGTTTTGCTGGAATGAAATCAAGCCACAAATGCTTAGGCTCATCCTGCTTCATGCAGCAAAAAGAGCAAGAGGTCGTCGGTTGTGGCATATCAAGTATATGGATAGACAGTAAATAGGTGTAATAACAGTTCTCTATTCTGGCAGAGAGCAGAATGAGCTTCTGCATTCACAATTGTTTCAAGATAAATTCTAAATGGAGTAAGACACAGTTTTCCAGTATTAAGGGCAGTGAAGCACCAGGAAAAAAAAATAAAGTGACAAGTATTTCACATTTGAAGTATTTAGCTTGAAACCATCTACAGGAGACATGTATTAACTGGTATTAACTGGAAATAATAAAGGCGAGTTCATAATATTCTCTTACCTGTGTTACACAGAAATCAAATATGAACAATCGAATAATTATTTTATGCCTGAAAATCTCCGTAAATTCATTACTATAGGTGTGGTGGCAAATGAGAAGAAAAGCCCAAATATTTTGCTTGTAAAGCCAAAACCACAAAAAAAAAGCCCACCAAAACAAAATAATTTATTTTGCAAGTGGCTGATTCTAGAACAGATGCCTAAAAGACAAAAGCGTGTCTTCTCTTTGCCCAGAGTTTAGAACACAGCTTAATTACATAAGGGACAAATGAGGTCAACAGAGATGCTCGAATGAAGAGAAAGAGTACAGGAAAAACAGCTTTTACCTGAGACATAACTGCTAAGAGGATGTAAAAACCCGTGAGATGCCAGGATAAACAAACAAGTTTGCTCCTCTTCATCACAGTCATAGATAAACTTCTCTGGAACACATTTTACAAATACCATTAAATACCTGTTCCAAGCTTTTATCTCAAAACCTCCTCACTGAATACTCAGTATCTCCATCTACACAAAATATTTCCCAGGAACTGTTGAAACCAGATTAATTTTCATCCCCTAGTTGAAGGTAGACATTTTTTTTTGAGATAACTCAGGAAAAGGTTTTATCTTGAAGGGAGTTTTATTGTTCATTTGTTTTCTATTGAGATGGACTCTTAGAAAATTACTTGGAGGGACACAGTATAGGTCTAGAAAACACTGGCATTATGCCAAAGAATCAGTCTGAAAATATCAGAATCTGAAAATCCTAGGAAGCAGAAATTAAGTATTTGTGTGTAAAGAAAACATATTAAGAAAAATTTGATGTATAAAGTTTCTGATATTTCTTTCAGGTTGGTGATACTCTTCCATGTGCTTTTTTTTATGATTCTTGCTTCCTATCTTGTCAATGTTTAACATTAAAAGGAAATTTAGACATCTACAAAACCAGCACTAATTGTATTAGTAGTTCATTAACAGCTCGTGCTAATAGCCAATAAAATTGAATTCAGCTTCAGCTGCATCAAATTTAATCAAAATGTGCTTTTCTCAAAACTAAAATAGTTGGCATTCATGTACCAGTTTTAGAAGTGTTTCATTAAGAAAAAAATGTGGGCATAGGAAAGAGAAAGAAGCTTTAAAATGGCATGAGATTCCTTCTTAACATCACATCCAAAATGTTTTACACTGTGGCTCTGACACAGAATTAGATCTAATTGCCTAAACTCACCACCTAGGAAACTGCTTAGTCTGGCTAGACTGTAATTTCCATATAAAATTCAGTGAAGCTGCATCATTTTACAGTGGGAATGCAGTTCCTTGAAGGTTAATAATACTCCAGTGCTCTCCCAGAATTCTCTCCTCTGAAAAGACAGAGCTCTTTAAAATTTGTATAGATACTGGAACTCCTGGAGCACTTCAATACAATGAACTTCGAGAAATTATTTCAGGAGCGAAGGTGACACTAAAACATTGCAAAAATAGACAATAGGAAAATTCAAAACTTAGCTACAATAAATCAGCCACTAACGATGTTAAATGGATTATTGTGCTGTGGTCCGATGTGTAAAACCAACACTCAAAATTACGTTTTGCTCAATTTAGTCAACAGACATTCAAAAACTGTTCCTGATGTAGAAAAGACAAGACAAATGTCAGATTTCCCAGACTAGAGAAACAACTAGCTACATTTTTCCAAAACTGCCAACTGCAGTTTTCAAGAGTGGAAATTACCACACAATTCCATTTATCATTCTAAGTGCAGGAAAAAAAATAATAATCAAAAGCTGCTGTTCAATTAAATGATCTCTCTCAATTGATATGCAACACCTTCATACCTTCTACTTAAACATATCCACTCTAGAACTGTTCAAGCTCCTTGAATAACACTACATTGAAGGCACTGACTTGTGCTTCATCAGTGCTGGGAAAGAGGAGGGAAATCAGAGGTGTCCAGAGGTGTCCAACAGTCAGTGGAGTATTACTCATTTTTTTATAAGGTCACTCATATTTTCATCATCTACAGTATAGGCTTATTACAAAGTATTTTATAGAGGGGCTGCACACAAAGAAAACTTAGTGTTAGTTCCCACATACCGTTCCAAATAGAGAGTATCACAGAATCACAGAATGTTAGGGATTGGAAGGGACCTCAAAGGATCATCAAGTCCAATCCCCCTGCCAGAGCAGGAACCTAAATGACATCACACAGGAAGGTGTCCAGGCGGGTCTTGAATGTCTCCAGAGAAGGAGAATCCACAACCCCCCTGGGCAGCCTGTTCCAGTGCTCCGTCACCCTCACTGTAAAGAAGTTCCTTCTAGAGAGTATCAGCTATTTGGTCTTAAGGGGGAAAAAAAAATATATTAGTATCTCCAAGTCTTAGCAGTAGTGGGATTACATCAAAAACACCTCAGTATTCCCATGAACTCTGCAAACTTCTCCACATCACCAGAGTTCAACAGGTTTTCCAGCAGAGTACAAGACCTATTTATTCAAAAACATTTTGGTTACCATAACCAGTCTTTTAAAATTAATACTTATTTACTCTATAACAGGGAAATGAGAATGAATATCAATCTCTGTATAAATAAGTATAATATAGGAAAGGGTACTTAAGATAATATGCAAAGCAATTCATTTTGATTACTCCAAATAATGTCTTAATGACATACCTTATTTAGTTAACTAGCACATATGGTATTATCTGAGCTGGAGAATTTTCAGATATTGAGCCAGCATTTTCAGCATACTTTTTTTTGCACTGAGTTTCAGACTACTTTTCTGTGACAGTCTGAGTGACAAATTAATAAAGAAACAACATAGTCAATACACTACATTATTATGATTCTCAAATAAACTTGAAGAAGATTTTTAGAACTGAGTGGTGATGAGGAAATTTAGAACATATTCAATTAAGAAAAGGAATACACTAGATCTAATTCTTAAAGGTGGTTACAGAAATGCTTTAAAAGGAGAAAATCGACATGTTCATCAACACAGTCACGGATTTCTCGGCCAGCTTTCAAATATTAAAAAAACAACAACAAAAAAACCAACACAACACAAAGCACAAATAACAATTTCATCTGGTAGGTTTTATAGGAGGGGTCGTATATACCTAGACAAGACTTTGCTTATACATATTCATTTTCTCTAGATGAAACTGTTCTTCCACTCTCTCCATTGATTTTTCAGACAGGCTTTGGTAATTTCATCTTCAGAAATAATAAAGTCCCTCACCTCACAAAATACTCAAACAGCAGTGGTGCAAATAACCTGCACTTTTTCAGTATTTTTTCCATTGAAAGTGAAGAGGTTTCTACAATGACTTAAAGGAGTTTGTGGCCACCTAGGTCATTTAACTTCACTTCTGTGAAAACTGAGGCAACATTCTCACTAACTGGAGATTTTCTCAGTATAAGTTTGTTGAGCATTGAATTTTTTGCTATAATTCTTACTAGAATTGTCTGGAAAGAGAAAAAAATGTCAACAAGTTTTTGTATTAGTCAAAGAGTGTGCTTGGATAAAACAGTACATCCGCCTTTATGAGCCATCCCTTGTTCTGAGCTTATTCCTCTTCCAGACTGTTGACTACTCTACATGGACATTTATTATATAAACCATATACCTGAGGTCTTCTCAAACATAACTTACATTTCATTGTATTCCAGAAACAAAATTCCAAAAGTAAACAATTTTGCAAGTGTGTAATGTTTGGTTTTGTTCTTTTCCCCCCACCTCTGATGGAGTTGTTCTTGGAGGAGAAAATTTAAAGGCATACTTAATTTCATATTTCTGCAAATCATATGAACCATCAAAAATTACTTAGGAAGTTCCCTCACATTAATCAAGATGGCTAAAAGATATGCTCTTGAATTCTACTTACATTAAAATTTGTGTCCAGGAGCATGAATCAAAGAACTTCGCTTGTCACTATCCATTATCTTTAGCCTCCTCCAGCAGAAAATAAAACCTAACAGACCTTGCTCATAAATACAAAGAAGATACAGCGATATTCACAAATTTGTATTTCTTCATCTTTCTTTGTCAGACACTTCTGACTTCTACATACTTAACTGTTGAAATCTATGTAGGGCATTATAAAATGTTCAGACTACTCACTGCAGGATCAATTTTATCATTTTCTTTAGTCAGCAAGAGAGAGATTCCTTAAAAGTATAAAGTATAGTTTCTTAACCTTAGAGGGTGTCATATTCATATGGGAGCCTGTCAGACATGTAGTATGGAAGGGATAAGAATCTCGTATATGTACTATGTGTATACATACATATATATAACTATATCTACATATCTTTTCAGTGGTGCCCTGTGACACGACAAGGGGCAACAGGCACAAACTGGAACACAGGAAGTTCCACCTCAATATGAGGAAAAACTTCTTTACTGTGAAGGTGACAGAACACTGGAACAGGCTGCCCAGAGAGGTGGTGGAGTCTCCTTCTCTGGAGACTTTCAAAACCCACCTGGATCTGTTCCTGTGTGGCCTGCCCTGGGTGATCCTGCTCTGGCAGGGGGGTTTGACTAGATGATCTCCAGAGGTCCCTTCCAATTCATACCATCCTGTGGTTCTATATGCCAACTCATGAATACCTACTCAAGACATTTCTTCCTTCCTCAATTTTTTAGGCACTACAGAATTTACAGTCAAAGTATCATGAGGAGAAAGCACAAAAGGGAAATTCTGTTTAAGTTGAAAAAAGAAAAACAAGCTATTCTAGTTCTAGCCTCTCATCCTCCACCGTTGTTAGTATGCATGACAGATACCAAACAGTAAAATATACCTGAAAGAACATCATGAAATCCCAACTGAGTTGTCAAACTCCTAGAAAACAGACGTATATACATGGTTGAGTTATTACCAGAGCTCCGTATTTCTGAAAATGCTACATATTTACAGAAACCATTATGAGACATTTTCATTCTATAGATCACAAAGTATTATCTGCTCAATATGAGGCAAGGCCTGCGTGAAACCAAAATCAAATAGATAAATAGATAGATAAATAATATATCAACTAGAGTTGCTTGTGGAGAAAATTTAACCAAGGCTGCCTTGTGTTGAAACCAATCCACATGAAATATTAAATCCAGCAAAATGAAAATGCTGCATTCTGTTTCAGAACTAAGTATCCTTCTTGGAAATTCAATACAACACTTAATCTTTGGCCCTTCAAGAAGGAAAATAACTTTTTCTGGTTTTCATGAATTGAGAAAAATTATTTTTCCTATAAATATTTCTATTTCAAGTGGCAATGTTAAAAGAGAACAGGGTGGGAGAGCTGTATGGTTACATGGAAGGGAATTCCATAGGTTTTCTTTGCTCTTGTTTTTAAATTTTTATTACAAAACAAAGCAAAGTAAGTATGAGAGTACATTAAAATCCTTGAATTGTGGATATCATCGTTAACTTTTTATGTGTTAACACAGAGCTGTGTGTTTATATACACAATGTATTTCAGTGGTGTTAAATTAGGGCGTCAGGAATTTTGATATAAAATAAGACTTTTTTTGTGCTTTCACACTTCTGGAGAGCGTGCAAGAGTTGTAAGAAAAGTTGTTAGTGTCAACATAACATTGGACCACAAGGTCAACAGTTCAGGTTTTTTTCTCCCCAGACTTCTCCAAAATTCTCTAGATATCAGCCTCCTCTGCAGTGCAAGTGCTTCAAGAATTAGCATCACATGCAGAATGCAAAATCAGCTTTTCACATCACGACCATCCATGCTCACCTGGCAAATATATATGAATGGTGTAACCAGTTTTCCCTTGCTCTCTCAGTTAAAAATATGAGGTGAATAAAACCAGATCAACTTGCATAACATTTACAGATTGATATTAAAAAAAGACTTGTCAGAGGAGCAATAAAGTCTGAAAGTAGGTCAAGCTATTCAAAGGACCGATACAGAAGGAATAAGCAAATTGTGCCTTTTTACTGCCTGTGCTCAAAGCTAAGAGTAATTGTCCTCCAGCTTAAAAATCCTGCTTAAAGTCTACAAAATAATTCAAATGCTAGAAAATATATTTAAGTAAAGAAACAAAAGAAAAAACCCACAGAATAGTCAAGTTCAGTTAAACTGTGAAAAAATGACAGTATTAAAGTTTGAAGACATTTGTCTTTAAACTGTATTTCTCTTTCAAATAACATGTAGCCTAACCTGCCAAAATTAAAGGTTTGTCAGATGTTAGTTCACTTGCTGTAATACAAGAAAAGGTCAGAAAGCAAACTGAAAAAAGAGTCTAGACAGTTTTAACCTCAAGGCTTTACTTTATTCCAAGAGACAGGGTTATCAGTCATATTATTTCCTATAAAAATAAAAAGAACTAATAAACAGAAAAAAATCATAAGATTTAACATTCAAGGATATGACAAGAGGCTACTACTCTGATTTTGTAAGCAGTTTTAAATCATCTGAAGCAAAATATCATTCACCTTACTTGAACATTCAGATAGAATTTTTAGCTTCTAAAATAGCCTGAAATCATTTAACTCATGGTGAATTTCTGAGCTATTTAAAAGAGACAAGATGAGACAAAACTACCTATAAATCCTCAAAAATTGTTTTTACAAAACCTCAAACAGACAAAAATCCCGAGAGCCTCCTTAAAGTCATTTACCTGTTGAAATTTATCCACATGTCATTTGTTAGATTAAGGCAATCACTGCTTTATCCATATTCAGGATAACTCCATAAAGTTATACAGGTATTTTACACAATAATGATGAAAGAATAACAGCTGTGACTGAAATTCTGCAAGTCCTTTCCATAAAAGAATGAGTAAATGATATTCCTGCTAACACTATTATTACTAGCAGAGAAAATTTAAAAAAACATTTACATTAATAAGAACCTGGGAAAGAATAAACAAACAAATATGTTTCTTGGAGAGCAAGATGAGAAGAAAAGCATTCCCTATTATAAAGCATTGTGATAATAAACTCTTGGACAGTTTCATGTTCTGTCAAATTAGATTATTCCAAACATCCTCAGAAAATAAGGAAAACTTCGCCATGGAATTAAATGCACACAGTATGTCCTTGCCAACTGCTGGAGTGAGAGCAGAGACACGACGGCCATAACATACCTCAGGAGCTACATAAATAGGAAGAGTTGCAGGGGGAGGGGGCACAAACAAAAAAACCAGTACACACACATACAAAATTCCTCAGTAGCTTTCCCCTCAACACACCCCCTTCTCTTTGCTCACCAAAAAGTCGCTCCCAAAAACTACTGAATTGAAACTTTTATCATTTTGATAAGTAAAAACATTTTGATTCTAAAATTGACTGTTAAATAATTTTACCTTTGACATTAAAATCCTGCAAGTAGTGCAAAGGCACAGATTAATGTTTTCCACCAGTTCTATTTTTTTTAGGAAAAAATCCTCTGTTATTTCTAATACTCTAAGCTTCACAAACTTATTACGAATAATAATCAAGTGCCCCAATATCCCTGAGGCAATGACTTCCCTGCGTATCAAGGGTCCCATATTAATTCTTAATTTTCAAAATTTAACACTGACAGAAATAGTCCCCCAGATTTTCTGCTACTACATGTAAAACAAACCAATCAACCAACTAAACAAAACCCTGTCTACTTTCTCAATTTTCATCATTTACATTGGGATTTTTTTAAAAAAAAAGATTATTATTATTGAAGTGTTTAAATTTTACAAAACACAAATGGTAATACTTTTTTTTTTTTTTCCTGTAAATGATTGCTATGGTAGAAACTGAACATGAAGAGAAACAAGAATATCCTGTTTACTTGAATTCTACTCTAGTGCTTCCTTCACAAGTCTACCCATATCCTCTCTCCTTTTTATCCAATTCTGCATATACAAAATGGAGATATTCAGTAAAATTGAAACACTTGTCTATTAGAGCATCTTCTTTTACCATTCAATGTTCCTCCCCATCCACCTTTTCTCAAAAATCTTTTTTTCAGTCTTAAGTATATTGACAAACTTTTGTTGTGCTCTGGAAAGCTATTCCGGAATGTTTTAATTCAATTCCGTTCATTACCATCCTATCTCCCTAATGCCATTTAACTTATTTGCCCTCTCATCACTGTTCTGTGGCAACGAAGAAAAATGGGCCAAGGAGGGAGTACACGGCTTGTTCATGATGCCACAAAAGTCATTAAGCAAATTGAATCAAGATTTTCTCATACCAGCTTCCAATCTCTTAAATGTGTTATTTTGCTGAATAATATAAATTCACTGTTCTGCACCACGCAGATACGCTTGAACTGAAGAAACCACTCGTATTCCATGTCATATTACAATAAAGACTTTTTTTATCAAAGGAAAAACCTAATTTATTTTAAAAGCTTCTATGCAATTTGTTCCTTGCTAATATTTTTAATTATCAGTTGTGGAACTACCCAGAACAAACACTTCAGGAAACGGCAAAACATCCATTTGCACGCTTTCACCTTTTAGTAATTCCTACTTCCTATAAACACCATTTGTTTCCAGCTCTCTTCTACACAACCAAATATCTGAGGCTTTTCACTTGGTAACAAAAGATCTCCTTGCATGCCACCTGACACTAGCTTTCAGCTAATTAAATAATTTTTCTATGAATGCTACATAAAAATCAATTATTTAATGGGAAAAAAAATGCTGAGAGCTAAGTGAGTCTTCTGAGACAGAGTACAGCCTACAGGAAGGGAGCTGCAGCAGGGCAAATTTTAAAAGCAATAGAGGATGAGCCAGCCATAAATCCTCGGGCAGGTCTAAGGAAGCACGTTCTGCAGCAGAAGGCTGCCTTTGGGTAAATTAATGTAATGTATATTCTGCCCTGCAGCTTCCAGCTCCTCCTCAGTTCAGGCTCTTTCCCTTGGGGAAGCCACTACGATCTGTAACATCATCTCCAGGCCCCAATTGCATTGTGGATCCTGCAAGGGACTACCAAATGAAGAGAAAAAACCAAACCAATACACAAAAACCCACCACAAAAACAAACAAAAAAACCCAACACAAAACAGAAAAAAAAACCCACAAAAAAAAAAAACCAAAAAACACAAACATCACGCCCCAACCCTTACAGCAAATTCCACTATGAAATATCTCCTGGAACCATGACTAGAAGCACCCACACGACTGATACCTATAGATTTTGGTGGGTTTCGTTCATTTTCATAGTATTCATAACAACATAATAAAACTTAAGGGCTTAATTTTATATGGAATTGAGAAACAGGATGTGACAATACAGAAAAAACTATGGTCTATTTGTCTGGTTATCACCAGAAACCAACCTATAGATTTCCTACTGGTGAGTGTCTAGAAAAGTATTTTGCATTGTGCATTACAACTTCAGGGTTTATCATAACTACTTAATACAGTAATCATAAGAATGTGATCATACCAATTAAAGACAATGCAGGAGAGAAATATAATTTCAGGCTTCACATCCATAAACACACACTAAACCCTGGGCTTTTACTGAATGCTCTTTAAGAAAGGTTTCCTTTTCTCTCTCTCTACAAAGCAAAAAAAGTTAAGGGTGGGTGGGTGGAGAGGGGTTAAGGCTGCCTTTCCTGTATTTAACATGGTTTAGTGTTACTTTCCATATGTTCTTTCCGTTGTTTCACGATACCGTTGGCAGAGCAGCACACACCTCACCACTGTTGCCATCAGTGTGAAAAACACCAGATGTACAAAATTAAAGTTCAAGTTAATCAAAATATTGCTTGACAAAGCAAATAATTGAATTGCACTTTCAATGCACTGTGGTAGACAATAATTAAC
Organism: Baryphthengus martii; assembly: GCA_013396935.1. Lineage (NCBI taxonomy): Eukaryota > Metazoa > Chordata > Aves > Coraciiformes > Momotidae > Baryphthengus > Baryphthengus martii. The sequence continues at coordinate 71,849 of VWZK01007387.1, forward strand.
ACGCAGCATCTTCAACATTTGGATACAACTTCCAATTTCCGTTTTAACATCACAGAGTGCTGTCTACACGTTTTTAAATGGTACCCCTGATAATAATATATTCTGGTTTTAATCATATTTCACGTTGCAGGAAATGAAGCTTGCAATTTTCCCAGGTGCTTACCAAATTACTACGGCAAGCTAATTCTCATCCCCCAAGTTAAGAGTTTCAACACTGTGCACATTAACAGCCTGCTTATGTTCTTCCCGTACAACAGAAGGTAAGTTAATATGTGCTTCAATTATATCCAGTTTGTGCATTTATAGCACCCTGTGGGCAGCACTAAGAAGGCTGTAAATGTACTTATTCTGCTTCTTTGATGCTCTACTGTATTCCAGGGCAGAGAGAAAAAAAGGGAGAGAGAGAACTGTATCATTTTATCTAGAGAATCAATAAGGAACTCAACTTCACCATATTGATTCAAGAGGGCTGCTAAGGTACAGCTCCCTCTCTACTTGCTACAAAAAAAAAAAAAAAGCTTGCCTGAGCTTGACTTTTGTATAAATTTCCCCTCTTCTTCACACATGCACAGGAGCACACACATTGTCCCACCTGCATTTGTCAGCTTGACTAAAATGCACATGAAGTGCATTTTCATGTATTGTAGACATTTTACCTTAAAGTAATATATTGCACAGTTGCCTCTTCTAACAGCGTCTGTTGACCTAACTGAACGGCATCTTAAAAGAAGACATTCTATTTTTTTTTTTCCTGGCCTGTTTATTTTCTTGCAGATCAGCCTGAGGTTTCATGAAGTAAGTGCACATTTGCTCTTGTACAATTCTGATTTTTTTTTTTTCTATTTTCAATGCAACACTCACCTACAGTGGCTGACTAACTGCACAGTCATATTTTGTATCTTAAGATTTTATTTTATTTTTAATGATAACCACTTTCCTTCTTGTTCTTTATAGACTTTTCCAGAAGCTCTGAGAAAACAAAACCCCCACAACCAACCAAAAAAACAAAAACCAAAACCAAAACCAGTGTGGAAAAAAAAAGAAAAAAGAAAACCAAACAGTTTTAAAAGTGCCATATCATTTTGGGAAGGACTACAAGCCTCTCCTGCCCTAGAGGACATAACAGTCATATTTCCTGTAGCTAGGAAAATAAAATTCCTTCAGGAAATTTTTTATCTGACAAATTTTGAAAAATATTTCCTTTCAATTTTCATTCAAATAATTTTTATTATTAAAAAAATCTAAGTAAGAAAATGTAATCCCTTATTAAAATTTAGATTTCACTGCACGGTGGTTAGCTAGCTTGATAATTCCCTTTATCCTTCCAATCTTACTTTACTGCATCAAAAAAATCAAAACAAAGAACAAAACCAAAAACTGTAGTTAATCATAAATGTAATCCACATGTATGTGTCAGATTACACTGAGAGAACTTTATGCCAGTAGAATTTTTTTCCAAGAAAGGGTATCTTTTGAGAGGTGATATTACCATTGTCTAGATTATGTATACATATATATGACGACATTGCCAGTTCCTTCTCTAGTACATTTTCTCCACTTGTAAAAATTATATATACACATAAGGTGCCTCTTTTCACTTATAATTAATTGCGAGAGAGATTCTCACCAGTAAGAATCAAATGAAGACTACTTAAAATTCTCATGCCTTGGAAAGTGTCCTCATTGCACAAAGTTTGTTAGTGGGATCAAATCTGACAAAAAAAGGACATGGAATTGCTTCTCCTTCAGAAGTTCTCAGGCTTGGAGTCTCAATGTCTACAAAAATCTTGGGGGTAAATCCTCAGTTAGACCAACCCTTGAACAACTGTTTTTCTCTATTAATACTTTACAGAGAAATTAGCTGTGCTATTCTTCTTCAAACAAATCTCAGTTTGTAAATCACCACATTGACTCCCGTATAAGACAGCTTTTCTTCTAAAAGGAAGCAAGAGAAAACGGAAAATAAATAAATAATAATAAAAAAAGCAACATTGTGGTTCTGCTGCTGCTGCCTCTTCTTTGGGGAAGATTTATTAGTACAACCATCAGACTGGATGATGCAGCCACAGTCAATAGCACAACGGAAAAGCTGGCAGCCTTTGTCAGCTACATCTGTCTCCACACCATATTTTGTCATTCTCAATACAAACTGTCCCAAGAGACTCCAGTCTGTGGGAACCAAAGACAGGTACAGGATTTAGCAAATCCCACTAGTTAGGAGAATGTGCAGTTTGGCGTAGCTGGCAGAATTCGTACATTCACCATGCTCTGAATTTAGAAATAATGAAAATTCGTTGCAAAGAAGAAAGAAATTTGTTTTTTAATGAATCAGTAAAATGTGTTCAGTTTTGCTGGTAATTTCTCATCAACATTTGGAGAAAGTAAGGGTTACAGAATCACAAAATGGTAGGGGTTGGAAGGGACCTCTGAGATCATCTAGTCCAATACCCCTGCTAAAGCAGGTTCACGTACAGCAGGTTTCACAGGAAAACGTCCAAGTGGGTTTTGAAAGCGTCCAGAGCAGGAGACCCCCACAACCCCTCTGGACAGCTTCTTCCAGCGCTCTGTTACCCTCACAGTAAAGAATCTCTGTTGTGCTGCAGGCTTCCCAGCTCACCCGTGACTCCCCAGTTCCCCGTTCTACAACCTGCTATGGAGACTTTCCCTTCTGAGAGAGCTCTCAGGAAAGAAACAACTTCACTTCCGTCCTTGGAGCTCCACCTACCCAAATAACAGCAGCCTGGCTGGACCAAGCCAACAGGTCCCTTTTCTGCTGGTACCCAAAGGAACCTAATGCACTGACATGCAACACAGAATAATGAAGTAGCATCTGTCTCAGAGAGCAGTTTGTCAAAACTGGCTAAGGAACTGCTGTATTAATATCTATTTCTAACTTAACAAGTGAAGTATTTCCATACTGAACAGAATATTTTAACGCTCCCTTGCAAAAAGGACATTTGGCACAAAGTAATCCTTTTACCACTGAGAGGTATTTGGATTTTCATATGCAAAAGAGTCTTTCGGAATATCCATTCTTCAGCGGAATTTCATTAAAGCACTGCTTAGAGTTTGATCTCAGCATCCTTGTTCAATCACTGTTTTTATTAACATAGAGATCATTTGCTTTTTATTTTTTTCTTTCCCATTTTTTCCTCATTTGTTCTGGATTTTTAAAACCATGTTAAAAGGGCAACGTGCTTTGCAGAATCCAAGTGGCCACCATAATTTACGCTGTTGCCATTAAACAGCTTTTAAATTTCAGCTAGAGAAAAACTGATCTACAACACAGAGGAAAGGGTGGTAGAACTTTCACAATTGTATCAAATAAACAGTCAACTTTTTTGCAGCTATGTCAATCCACATCTTCAAAATTGTGTCTTCAGTTTTCTCTATAACAATATGCCATAAAATGGCATGAAGAGGGCAGATTTTTTTTGTGCCAAATTGTGGTTTGATGAATAAGTGACAAACTTATTTACTAGCGTGTCTGTTAAAATTTTAAGAATTGCTGGAATAATTTTCCTTTCTCTGCCTTTTCCTTTGTACTACAGATATTCAAGATAAGAAAAAAATGACGCATTTTAATGCTGTATGAAATACACTGAAAGAAACAGAAAAAGTAGAATAAAAGACAATTTTAAAATGGTCTGTTAATTTTATATTTCTAGGGTATTTTTTTTTTTTTAAATGAAGATCATTAGCATTTTGTTAAGTTCATAATTTTTCCTTGTAATATTAGGGTCATTAAGTATAACATCATTTTTCACTGGAATAAAAGGTATAATACCAAATCCTAATGCAAGCCATATGGAACACACAGAGAGAGAGAAGGGAAGACACACTAACAGAGATATTTCTTAATAACGGAAACCTAGCAAAAGAGGCATCAAATTTGTCAGCAGAACTGCAGATATGACTCTATCAATAATCCATGGCACTTTTGTATTTCCCAGCTGAGGCTATTATACAGCTTTGGATGACAGCCTGCTTCAACTTCATCATACAATCCACTGGGACAGAAACTCATAACTGGCTTTCAACATAGATCCTTCACATAAAGGGTAATAACTGCAGCCAGTCAGTGTAGTCAGATTATCAGAGAGTGCAGCAATGAGCTGCAAAATGTGGGAAAGGCAGCCTGACAGAAACCTGACAAAATAACTTCTGCAGGATAGCTTCTTTAAACGTCAAGGAGAGAAGAAAGGTAATCAGAAACATCCCCCACAGAAGCTTCCTCAACACTGTTCAGCTGATGCTTTTTAATTAAACTTATCTTGACCTATCTTTAAACATTAGAGAAAATGAATAATTAATCACAAACTTGAGCTACTTCAAGAAAAGTGATAAAGACACTACAGAAGGTTTTATCTATGCTGATGAACATTATTGATGTTCTTGCAAGTCCATTGATTTCCAGTAGAAGGTTTCAATAGGACCGTTGCTGTGACATAACATTATTATCTAACATTGTATCTATGCAATGTACATAAAAGAAACTTAATTGGGCCTATCAAATCATCAAGGGCAAAAGTTTGAAACCCTTTTAACACAGCTTATTTAGGATCCTCTATCTTATTTTCAGACATTCAAAATAAACACTAGCCAGAGCCAGACAACTTCATCTCCAGCTCCCAAGCTCCATCAAAATTTACACAAATATTTATTCTGCATTTGTTTTGATTTAGGCTGGCTTTCACATCCAAGTGGAGACTCAAAAGTCCTAGCTTGTGCAAACTGCCCTACATGATTAGAACTATTTAGCGCTAAACATTTTATTGTAGAGACAGAGGTAGATATAGTCAGTTGGCGGCCGGTCATGAGTGGTGTTGCCCAGGGTTCAATAGTGAGGTCAGTTCTGTTTAATATCTTTATAAATGAGTATAAGAAGTTGGAAGGGGACACAGCTGGGACAACAGACCTCAACTGACCAAAGACATATTCCATAACATACGACGTCATGCTCAGCAATAAAATCTGCAGAGGAGGAGGAGGAAGAGGAAGGGGGGACATTTGGGATGATGGTGTTTGTCTTCCCAAGTAACCATCACACGTGGTAGAGCCCTACTGTCCTGGAGATGGCTGAACACCTGCCTGCTGATAGGATGCCATGAATGAATCCCTTATTTTACTTTGCTTTTATGGGCAGTTTTTACTTTACCTATTAAACTGTCTTTATCTCAATCCATGAGTTTTCTCCTTTTCAGCCTTCCAATTTTCTCCCCTATCCTGCTGCAAGGGGGAGCGAACAAGTGGCTGTGTGGGGCTGAGCTGCCCACTTGAGTATACACAAGAGGAATTTCTATTCCCTGTTCAGTCCTCTTCATACTATTTTGCAAGGGAATAAGATAAAACTCACCTAATGCTGCTGTGTCACCAGGTAACCCGTGCAGATCCTCAGTCTAGCACTCTTAATTTTTTTTTTTTTCTAGCTTTAATGGTTTTCTGGGAGAAAATGTTAGTTTTGAGAATACATGGAAGAAATATTGCCTTTGCTGGGAATCTGCTGTTTTCCATTGAGAAAAGGAAAAAAAAAAAAAATCAAACAAGATATGCTATTTAGAGTCCTTTTGACAGATATCTGAGAACTTCCTCTTGTTAAATGGAGAAAGTGTGGTTTATTTCTTATCATTTCAATAAAACATTAAACTTAACCTTTCTCTTTCCAACTCCCTTATAGAGCCTGACGTTTTCCTATCAGCTATTTCTTTGAGAGGACCTTATACCTTATAATTATTTCTCCCAGTGTGGAGGGAATCTATGACCCGGTGCACCATGCAAGTTGTAGTTTAATATGAAAGCCTTTATGGATAGTGGGACACCAGGTTTCTATGCCTTTGGGTCTCCTAAATGAAGACATTACACTGAGCAAAATGCAGTTTACCATTAACCCATGGTTAAACCAGTTTGAACTCAAGCAGCTTTCTTCACAGCAGGCAGAATATGCCACAATTCATTAAATCAGTACCTATCCAAAAAAGGGCTTTTTTTAGTAAAATATTGGGATGGGATTTATCTCTACAACTTGAGCTAGCTATGAGGCATGCAATACCAGAGCAAATAAGCCCAGACTTCTATAAACAACAGACAGGAGTAGACAATTTTGGAGAACAACGGAACTTACTCATTTTGGATATATGGTTAAGAATTGCACCCTAGAAGTGCCTATTTCTTCCCACTGACTACTAACTATAACTGAAGTCTTGAGGATCAGCTGAATTGTGCTGAAATGTTTTCACATTTTGGTCGAAAGCAAACATTTTTCAAGCAGGATATTCAGTTTCCAGCATTTGCCTCATCCTGCTGAAAAGAATGGAAACATTCTGCAACATGAAGCATCTCTATTTCACTTGCCATTACTTAATAATAACAGAGGAACCTTCGACATCTCCATCTAGTGTTTGAAGTATAAGACACTATCACCTGAGTTTAAAGACCGTAATGAAACTTGTGGATAGAAAATCACTAGAAGCGCGTGACAGCTACTAAAGGAGTACGTATCTGCTGTGTTAAATTGCCAGGCATTCCTACTGAAGTCTACTGTAATATCTTAGCCCTTCTTCATGCTTCAAGCAACAGACAACGAGCACAAGGTAGGCATAATTCACGTGAAACTTTCAGCTACAGGAAATTATGTAAGATAACTTCAGCACACTACAGCAGTGAAGAAATAGTCCGATTTTGTATAATAAACCCTCCCATGCCTCGTTCCTTTCTGCTATGACCTTTTCTTAACTGTTCTCTTCAGGCCTTACTAAAACAAAACACCACATTCACATCTGAGAATGGCGTTTTGTTTCCGAATCGGTCCCCCACTTACTAACAACCTGTGGAGTTATTTTGATGCAGTTCTGCGTCAGATCACAAAAATCTTTTTACATTTTTGTAGAGATGTTACAAAAATAGAAAAAATTCTTGAGGTCGGATATAGCAAATATACAATCTTAGCATATTTAAGTGCTGTATAATGACCATTTTTTCAAAAAAAAAAAAGGAGAGTAGCTCACCTCCGTGCCATGCCTGAAAATTGTATGAAAATACATAATTACCTACAGAGGCAATGAGAGAAAAAAAATCTATACACTTGTAGATTACAGGGGTTTCTGTTACATATTGTGCAACTGTGTTAGCCCTTAGTATCCACTGAAACATTAATTCCATTCCATGGACACCTTAAAATTCAGGGTAATTAAAATTTTCCATGAGAGGAAAAGTGGAATTCTCACACTGAAGTAAGTCCCTGAATTCATACTGAATTCAAAAATCTCCAAAACTCCAGGATTTCTCCTCCTGGCAGCAACCTTCTCCCTGACCATTGCAAGGTTATGGATACTTGGATGCATGGTATCAAACAGCTTGATTTAGGACAGGAAGAACTCAGAAGATAAGGTGGAGGTAAACTAAATTTACCCTGTTTCCAAAAAGATTCTAGTAGAATATATTTGCTTCCTTGTTTTGTTTTTGGCTTTTTTTTGACAAGTCAAATCAATTAAATGAAAATTGTCCAGCTCTTTCTCAAAAGGATCTCATGACTTCTGTCACATACTTGGTATATTTCATATTCTTTTAAATACAGCTTTATACAGTTTAAGAAAAAAGTACCTATAGGAGATAGGAGACTAAAACCAGCACAAATTCATTCATGGAAATGTAGGCTACGAATGGCATAATTCAGTTCAGTTTCCCACTCAAAGCAGGACTATCATCAACATATAATCAGTACTAAGGGAAGTTTTCAATGAAGTGTGATCTTCTCACTTTTAGAGATGTGAACCCTATAAATCACAAAATCTCAATAAAGCAACGACCACACACTTCCAGCTTTGCACATCTCATACAACAGCAGCATTCTTGAGCCACTGTTTTTCTAGCAACGTATTCTCAGGCACAACTGTCTCCATTTAAGGCTCAGGGCAAACCCCACGGAGCAGGATTCCTATCAGCCCTCTCTCCCCCTCCCAAGGGAGGATACAAAGGAAAATGACAAAGGAAGTGCCTCATACAAAATTGGAAGTTCAGACTATGAACAAAATTTAATAGGTAATAGAGATAAACAGGGAAAAGGAAGTATGAAGGGCAGAGGGATATACAAGCATATACAAAACCAGTTCTGGGATGGGGATGGATTGTGCAGAGCACATGGAGCCAGGCCTGGCTGCACTAGATTGCGGTCCCTGCAGCACCACAGTCGCAGGGAGAAAGAAAAGAGAGTGAAACTCGAACTTCCCGTCATTTTCTAGAGTGTGGCAGGGAAGGGGAGGGAATACCAGTTGTGCTCTGACCCCTCAAGGTCCTACAGTTACCAGGTGTTCATCCCTCCCTCAATTTATTAACTCTTAAACCACAACAACAACATACAAGGGCCACCATTTCCTTTACAAAAATGCAAACATTATAGAATTTAGCATTAAAAATATATGAAAGATTGTGTAATATATGTTTATATGCAGCATAAACTCTTACTTATTAAAAATAATACAAGGTATGTTAAAGATTTTGTTGTGCTGTATTTATGTTTATTGTAAAGGTATTCTGTATTTCAGAAGGTGCAGTGGTTGCCATGGAAACTAATTTTTAGTCTATTGCTGAGTAAATAATTCTATAAATCTCACTTTATATCCAGTCCACAGGTATGATTTCCCTTTATTATTGGGATGGGAGAGGAGAAAGGGATAATTTTATTTCCTCCCTAGGTACTTTTTCCTATGTAGTAGCTTTTCAGTTCTTCTAGCAGTGTCTTCTAGAGAAACAGAAGCAATTAAGAAAAGAAAAGAGGAATCCAGATCTTGCAGGAATCCTCATCTGAATTACTGGGTGCTTTATGAACTTATGAAGAATCATTTGTTTCTCAGAAGCTGATTGCTTCCATAGGTAGAATGCAAATAAAGATCCTTCTAAATGTACTTCTCAATAACTTGAGAAGCTGAGCTAATCATCTTCTTTTTTAATGATTTTTAAATACTACAACTAAAGGTGCTATATAAAGTCAAAGTACTACTGTTGTTGTGACCATTACTATCATTTATTACTGTGTTGGGGTCTGTAGGGTATATTTCTATAGAAATGAAACATAACAAGTGAATTCACACTTCCTGGATTCTGCACATCACAACTCACACAGCAGTATTTTAATGTTTTAACAGAAAGATCCCTAGCTTTTAGCCAGTATGCAATTTTGTGCTTAGTAAAAATGCATGCGGAAGTTTGTTCAACACCCCAAGGTGCTTGCTTCAGGAACAGAATTGATGAAATTGCACTAAGAACTCCATCTTTACTGTGTTACACTTTTATATGCTCTTGTGTTACTATCTGTGCAGCACTATATGTATTATCTATGTATCTATGAGGAAAATGATGCTTTTGCGCTTAGTTTCTGGTGCTTTGGGTTGCTTGTTTTGTTGTGGGGGTTTTTTTCCCCCCCAGGACCTAGACTTTCGTGTTATCATTTGCAGTCTATCTTCTGCAATATCCATGCAGAGCTGGAAACTAGAAAACCCTATTCTACCAACAGGACTGAATTGTGCTGGAGCTAAAAGATTCATTTAAAACTGTGAAGAAATCCTTTTGCAGGACTAGAGGAGGAATCACAACCCCTGCCTCTACTGTTTTACTGGTTTCCGTAAGAGGGCTTAAGCATCATACTAATAGAGAGAGAAGCTGTCAAACAGTGTCAGCTCTGAGTGCTTAACAGAGGCACAGCCAGCAATGTTTTTTGTAGAGTCCATCACTGAGCCCATTCAAGGCTTTTTGCACTGTACTCCGAGGAAATGGGGTGTTGTTGCTGTAAGGAATTAAGAAGTACAAGTGAAGGAGTTCCTGGAACGTTGGTCCCACTGCATCTGCCAGGAACATGAGGGATACACAGCAGGAAACACTGAGTGGTGCTGCTGGGAATGGATCCTTCACCAGCGCCAGCGGTACCTGTCTGTTTGCATGAAGTCTGCTGGCGTTTGGTAGTGCTCTGACATAACAGAAGCAGGCAGCAGGGCCAAAGCCATTTGGCTGTCCCCAGGGCTCTACTGCCCTAAAGAGCTATCTACCTTGGCCATGATGAGAACCAGACCAAGCTTAAAAACAGCAAAGCTGCAGCTTGGGCAATTTTATCCACTTATTTCAACATTATTGTATGTAACATCTTTACTATTAATTTGGTGCAAATAAGAATTACTAAGTATCTGTGAGTATCGGGAAGGTCTACTTAAGAAACCACGGAGAAGCATCACCTACAACACAAACAAAAAGAGCTAGTGGATATAAAATTATTTTTTCGAAAGACTGCCCAGTCAGAGCTGAAGTGAGCACAGCAATGCCTCTAAATCCATCTGTTTAGTGACAGAGGAAAGTATTTTCAGGTTTGGGTTGCATGGGGACTTCTTTATTTCAACTGCAGTTGCAAAGTTAGATCCATCTGTCTCTTCTGACTATTTCAATTTCCTACTCAGGTAAAATTGTTTTTAGTGTCAATGGGAGGTGGAAATGCTCAGACTTTATACAGATCATCCATGCACTTGAGTATCATAAGTGGTTTAATTACTATGCTTTTGGCAACCATATTTCAAATAAAAGCAAGGCTAAAATGTCATTTTTTTGTGATATTTCCAGTGGCTATATTGAATCACACTGCTCAGTTCCATGTTTCCAAGCAATATCATCTTCCTCATACAGGATTTATGGGCTTATTCAGGAATAATAGAGGAAAGGGAGACTATCAGGATTATCATGATCAAGTTTTCTGACTTGCTATATATTTATCCATACACTAATTCTGCAGAAAGCACATTTACTTTTCTGATGCCAGCAAAGTCTTCCTCACATACTTAATCTGAGAACTTGGGCATTCTGGGAATGTCTTATTTGTTTAGCCCCGAGGTTCTGAATGTTTTGGGTAAATTGGAAAGGAATCCAAACGAGGCGTTTGGTTTCAAGAAAATAAAAGAAAGAGAACGTTCACACAAGGAGCCTTTATATCTAAGTAATTTCTATTCTTGCAGGTCTTCAGACTGACATTGACATTTCAGAGCTTGCCAAACATTATACACCCCTTGAGCAAAGGAACTATCACACAACTGCAAAGCTGCTACAGCTGACCTCCATCAATAGTCTCTACATTCTTAAGGTGCCTCTTATTTCTGGCGCTTTGTTGTCCTGCTCCATCCTCTGCACCTTTCAAGAATCAAAGTGGTTAATATTAACCGTGTTACAAAGAACATACATTTTTGAAGAAAGCATTGGACTGAATCAGTTGGCTTACAAAGCTTTGCATAACTTGATATAGTAGAACTTAAACTAAATCACTCAAAAGAATGTGAGCAAATCAAAGGGTATATTAAGCCTCCCTAACTCCCTACTTAAATTACAAGTCAGACCTAAATGCATCTACAATCATGAGACTCAGGGAAAGGTTTATTTCACGCCCATCTTAAGACCACAGAGGCCAGTAAAAATACCATTTAATTTGGCAGATCATCTCAGGCGTAATTTCAGTTACTCAAAAATTCATGCGAAAAATGTCAAAATGAGTGAATTTCTTGACATATGTAACAAAGTATAAAGTATAAAATGCAAAGCAGAATTACAACCAGATGGAGCAAACACGTTTATAACTATCTCTGTAAGCTAGCAAAATTTGATTGTGACACGCACTCAGGTATCCCATATCCCGAAAACCTCTGAATAGTGCATACATTTTCATAAAATCATTTTACTGGGAAGAAGGGAGAGATGAATGCTATTTTTCCTATCTTTTCCACTATTTAAAATACACTTGTATTCAGTTTGCTGAACTAACAGGTTCAATATAATGTAATATCATATATGCACTGATTTTGTTGGGGGTTTTATATAATTTAACACTTCATATTGCAAAGCAATGCTAATTGCAGTAAGATTCTCCACTCACTTTTCATACAGTTTCTTTACCAAAGTTGACAAATTATCACGAAGGGGTTAAATATAACAATCTAGTTCCAATTAGAACTCAATATCCAGTCTTTACTGTGGGAAAATAAAAGAATGGCAAGAAGGCCAGGGCTGAAGGAAAGGAAGCATTTACTGAGATAGGTAGTATTTAGAGCATTTAAAGAGGTTTGTTTTCCAGTGCACTAGAAATGACGTGCTTTGTATACGGTTTTTGTGGACTTCCCCCCAAAGTCTATAAAACAATATAGTTTAAATTGTGAGTCATTGTTTAATTTTGCACATAGGTAACCTAAATGTCTAAAGCATGTTTGCACTGGTTTTTACTCAAGAAAATCTGATCAATGACATTGATCTTGAGGACACAATATGTCAGTGTTAAACTACAATCTTCTTCTTAATGCACATTTCCAACGCACGTTAAATAAATCCAGAACACAATACCACACATAGCTTCATTGCCTCTCTTAATCAAAGAGCCCAGTGTCTCTAATTAACATTAGCATGCTACCTGTTCTTAGAGCAGGGTAATATTCATTTCAAGCTGACTTACACACTCCAGACAGGAGCTCAGGCTTAATGCTAATTCCACTAAAATCTCCTACCTATTTCCACAAGGAGGGAAGTCCTGCCAATCAGACAGGTTCAAAAGCTCCATTTTAGCTAGACTTTTGAGTGTATATACAAATACATTAAAAAGAAAATAGGAAAAATGGTCAGACAGATCAACCATCAAACAGAAAATTCATTATGTCCATGTGCTGATGTGCACAACTAAGATGCCTGAGACTGAGGTCTTCTTTGTAGTTACAAAGATTTGTAAAGCAGGATAGACCTGATATCAAGTTGTTTTCTTCCAGTAGTGCATCAAGCACAGAGCCACTGACTTTGTGTCCAGCCAAAAATATGCCAAATGTCCAGGGCTCTGCAATGCATTTCTGTAAAATTCAGCATTGAAATTACAGCTGGTTCTTCAAGAAGTCATTAATTGCCTCCAGAAAACTGTTTTCCTTCTTGTGTGTGATCTGCTATTGTTCATTCACCTTCAGACATGTAAAGTCAGAACACTCCTCCATCTATCAAGTTCCACGCAGTCTTAGAACTCTGGCCATCATCCTGCATACACACAAGCTTCCATGGACATTTAAGGCATAGTTTTAGCTGTTTCAAATATCTCAATGTTCCTACATTTTCATGTGCCACCAGAAAAAGTACATGGATTTTACCACATAGCTTAGGTTGGGGATGATGGTAGCAAGTCTGTCAGCTACATGACGATTCTCACATTATTTTGTTTTGTCTTATTTTTATTTGCAATTGTGTATTGTCCGTGCTCAACTCAAAAGACAATACTTACTCCTGTTCGGTTTCAGATTCAGAAATCCCCTTTCAGGGTCTTGTTCACAGTCCTATATTTTCTAGTCTCATACTGTACTTTCATACCATGAGCTGACTGTTGCTAGTTTGGCAGCAAACTGCCATTTTCAATGCATTTTGGCTGATGGAAAAAAAAAAAGGGAATAAACAATATTTTCCCAAGGAAAGAACAGGAATACAGTAGTTTGTATGGAATCTAGAATGGATTTGCCCCCACATACCAGAAACAAGATCCTATAAAGTGTTCTTGTCTGTGTGAAGCAAGAGGACACAACAGATTTTCTGTTATGTAAAGTCACAGTGCTTAAAGTCTAGGAGTAAACTATTTGTCTTACTATAAAGCAAAATAGTGTTTAGCATTATTCAAAACTGGCAGTGTAATTTTGTTCCTACTCATTACCATTTTTTAAATTTTTGTTTTTTCATTTTGAGGTCTTGGTCACAGAGCAGGATAGCTTTTTTTTGTTGTTAAAAGTTTGCTTTTAGCTTTCTACGAGAAGATTCGTTTTTCAATCAAAATTGCAAATGCATTAGCAAATAGTCTGGTCAACATTCATTGCACTGTGAATCAATCTGCTTCCAAAACACCAGCTGGCTCGTTTGCGGGTTTTTTTAAAACCCTCAGCAAGAGGAAGACCTAGAAGCAAGCCTTACAGGAAATACTACTATTTTTGTTTGCACTGTCTGTAATTCATTCCTGAGACCCATCCAAGACATGGAAAAGGAACAGCATCTCAGAGAAAGATGGCATACACAAAACTACAGAGATTTCTCTAGGGACGTAATTCCTCTGGTCTACTGGTTTATGGACTTAACGCACAGGACTGTCACTCTAACTGAACTGATAGGTTTTCCTTTTACGCCTGAACACTGAAGAGAGATAAAGAGTCAAGGCTATACATATCTTTATTCCTTCAAATATTCTGTTCTCTCTTAACAAACACATTTGAGGAGAGTTTACCAGACCACCCCAGACATAACCGTGCTAAAGCAGACTCACCTGGGAATCCATCTATTTATCATACATCACTTTTGTCACATTTATTTAAAGTGACCAAATTACACACAATATGGTACCACTTAGATTTGCATCATTATTTTTTTTTCTATCCACTACTGATGCACTCTTCCGAAAGCTGGCACAAGGGAGTCAACTGAGTTCTACATTTACATGTAATTCATCCATAACTGTGATAGTAACAATTCCTCATTCTACATATCTTCCTATTCATGAATAGCTTGTTGTATGCTCCTTCCTCTTTCCTCTTCACTACCCCACATTTACTAGAGCTTCGGCAATTCTAGTTATTGATTTAGCCACCCAAGGTACAAAGCCTTAGTGCTCAGCTCAAAATGTGACAAGTGAATTCTCCTTCCTGGAAAAGCTACATAAGCATCATATGAGAAAATAACCCAGGCTTGCCTGTAATGCTGCTTTATCTCTCTATTTATTCAGAACTCCAACTGTGATGCTTCTCTATAGATACTGGTAAAATGTTTCCATCAAATGACTGTCCAAAACATCACGTATTTTTCATGACATCTCTTCCCTCTCATGTTTGTCACTCACCAGGTCTCCAAAACACACGGTCAAATTTAGTTTATGACGTAAAACACATTCCATCCCAGAAAGACTGACAGATTCTTGACAGCATGTCTATGAATTTATATTCTCACCTACCTCAGAGTTATGTTTCAATCACTTTTACCTGTATTAGTTGCTATCATACATGCTTATCCCATGTCAGTAGCTACAATTTTAATATTGTATATAAAATATTAATATCTGATATGATACAATATTAATATCTGATGCTGTGTTATGTTAGGATAACCATGTCCAGAACTCATCTTCCACTAACAGTTTCCTCAGTAATGCAGAGACACTTTAAACGTATCTGGAATATACAATTCACAGATTTCCATAGCCTAGTTAATACTTACAAACACTGATGTTAACTAGCTTTTGCCTGGGGAATCACTTGATAAACTTTAGACTTAACAGCAAGTTAGTACTAGTAAATACATCAAATAGATACACATCAGACTCGTCAATATGAAGCCAACAGCTGAAGCTGTGGCTGTGATCTGCAGCACCCTCTGCCATGCCAGGTCCACACCTCTGGTCATCAGCAAAGCTGCTACTTCCCTAATGACCTGACCATACCAAAGGAACATGACTGGCTTTTCAGTGGTTACCACGCTCCTCATTCACTGTAGTAATTCACAGTCACACAGGAAGAATTACTTCTTATCCACTGACCTAGATGAAATTTCCACATTCCTCAAAACTGCTACTGCTCTACCTCACCCAACTTCACAGATAAGATATTGGGTGGGTCAAGTTCTAGAAATCTGCTGGCTTGTAGAAATTGCAGGGTTCCTTTTAAACCAGAATTTTTCAAATGTTTGCCTATATTATCAAAAAAATTTAAAAACCTATACATGCTTCTAGTTGGTAGGTACATGCTTCAGTGGTCTGTAGAAAACACTACACAAAAAAAAGCTTACTTCACGGATTGACTTCCTTTGTTTTTATTTGTATATACATTTCCCTTTCTGTGATCTAATGAATGTTCATCTACTTGGAATCAAACAGCAATTTATGTTGTAAAAGACAACTGGACCTCATTTAAACCAACCATTTAGTCATCTAGCCAAAGCAGGGTTAACTTCATATACAGATCAGGTTGCTCACAGTCTTCTCTAGTCAGACTTTGAAAACATCCAAGGACAGACAACTCACAGCCCCTCCAGGAAATCGCAGAGCTCGCCACCCAAATTAGAAATTCAGTCTAAGAAATTCAGGCAAGAATACCGAGTGGAATGTTCCATTTAATTTTCTCAGTCTAATCCCTGTGATGATCCTGGATATATTTCCATGAAGGAATAAATAACATTTTGCCATAGAGTAACAGAGGGCATTTTTGGAATGAGGAAAAGTTCACATATTACTGAAAATTAACTCCATTCAAAGATATTAAAAGGTATTAAATGCACCACAACATATCCTCTGGGAAAGAAACATATTAGCAAAATAAGGTGTCAGCTAACTCTGTCTATAAAGCAGGATTACACTATAGGGCACAACAACTTTTAGTCATTCTTCAAAAGTATGTGAAAATGTGAGACTGGAAAAAGGACCATGAAACACAGTGAAGCAGTCAAAGGCTCCAGGAAATTCATAGGTGGCTTCATAATTATTTAGAGCCATTTTAAAAGTTTTTTTTATGCAGTCATTTTAGGTTAAGATAACAATATTACCATCAATCTGTTTTCTTTCATATCTTGTGATGGGACAGACTGTCAACAAGACCACACACCACACTCAAGCTCTCATCCAGAAACGTTCATTAAGCCAGTAACTATAAAAGCAATACCACAGCTCCAGCGTCAAAAATGATACTCCATTATCTACAAAAATGAGTGGCGGATAAAACCACCCAGCATTATACTTTCCAATATAATCTGAGATGTAGACAGGGAAAGAAGATGAAGTTTGTTCCCTCCTTATCCTATTTTACACTTTTTGCATCAGAACCATTCACTAGTGAACTCTGATACAGTGATTCTCGTTATAATGCAAAGAAAAAACATCAGTTGATTCAGTAGCTGACAGCATACGATTGCGTTTCTACCTATAAGTAACTTCTTCTTACACTGCAGATTTCAGAGAAGGAAATGATTTTACCCCTACAAGAAAAAAAGAAATCTAATTTTCCCTTCTAATTTCCTGACAGTATTAAAGCAAAGTATTTATAATGCAGCAATATAGTTCTGCAGAATTAGAAGGAGAGAAAAGCTGTTGCTGTTGAACTTCAAGATCATACATTCAGCAAAAGCCTCTGCTTGAAAGTAGCTAGTGGCATAAATGTGCTAAAAGATAAGGGCAGAATGAGTTGCAAATAGCATTTTCGTAAATCTCTAAACAGACCTTGACTGGGTGTGCCATTTCATTCAGAGAAAGTTATCTAGTAGAGTTATCTTGTTTCCTAAACTGTCTATGAAACAGATAAACATCTGTTTACCACAATATCTAAAGAAATAGAAAGCAGTCATTGCCTAGCACAAAATAGTACCAATTTGAGTGGTACTGTTTATTTAGCTTGTCTCAAGTCATCTGCACTGGGAACACATCTTTATGATACATTTGTCTTGTAACATGGTTTCTTTCCACAAGGAGGCATCTCTCCCCACTCTGGGGACCTGACTGATTGGTTGTGTTCATGATGTGCTGTTATGAAGGCAAAAAAAAAAAAAGCGCCAGATGTGTGGCATTTTTCAACTGTAAGTACTTCACAAAATAATTAACAGGGAAATATTACCTATAAAGCTTTGCTAGAAATTGTACTTACGAGTTCTGTTGCCTAATAGATATCTTGTGCAATATACTAAGTATTTTAATGCTTTTAATTCCCTCTACCCTATCTGATTTCTGAATTTTGTTCATCTCAACCTCCTGGAAAAGCCACTGAGCATTTTCAGTTTATAAAGAGATTAAAAAAAATAAAATCTGTAAAGGATGCCAGAAAAGGTGTAGATGCATTTTAATACCCACAGATGAAGGAGAATACTTCAAAATAATTTTACTGGTTAAGAATTAATAAAGCTACATCACATTCAAAGGACAATGCAATTATCTACATAACTTACTGGCTGAGTTAGACACCTTGCTGCATGTTTATTTTATTTAAAAGTTAGAAGTATAGAAAACAAGTAGTCCAAGGGAATTCACTTTTAAGAACCTGAAATTACAGTGACAAAGAAAAATGAAACATATTTGAAATAACTTGAATTAGGGAAGAAAAATGTGATTGATTTATTACAAGGGAAAACAGTATGCATAAACCTAGGAAATGAAAGTGTTTATGTACTTAAGAAATACACATGAGAAATACTTCTATTATGTAGATTAAGGTTTCATTCGAATTTAGAATAGGCTGATACCATTTGGCTTGACTCTTAACAGCAATACAGGAGTGGAATCAGTTCTGTGGTGTTTGTAAGATTTAAATTACTTTATTGTTCTCTTTAAAGGAAGAAAAGGTTTTTAGAAAGGAAAAGGTGTGTATTATTTATAACACTGGAGTAGACTGAGGCAGAAAATGTATTTGAAAGAACTATGGAACAGTTTAAACAATTGAGGAATGAAAGGAAAATTTATTTCTGGCCATTAATGATATTAGTAAGTGTTGTGATACTACAACCCCCTTGTTTGGCTAGCCATGTGGCGTGAAAGGTATAGTATTTACTATCTGAACAGAAGAGTGCTGTATTTATCAGAGAGGAATGAGCTTTATAAAGAAGCAACTGCAAAGAGCCTTACAATAAATGTAAGACATTTGACTTATGAGGCACTTAATTTGCTCTGTCATTCATAGAGAGATCACTGCAGTCCAGCCCAGGAAAAGAGAGCTTCAAAGCTACTAACCCTTGCAAGACCTTAACAGCTGAAGCCCCTACCTCCTCTCAACAGCGGCTTGTCCACATAACCATTACAGTAGCATATTCCCACTCTCCAAATGGAGAAGAAATCAAATGGATAATCATTGAATCATAGAATCATTTCGGTAGGAAGAGACTTAAGATCATCAAGTCCACCCATGAACTCAGCACTGACAGGTCACCACTAAACCATGTCCCTAAGCACCACATTCATGCATCCTTTAGATCCCTCCAGGGACAGTGACTCAGTCCCTTCCCTGGGCAGCCTGTTCCAGTGCTTTAGAACCCTTTCTGTGAAGAGATTTTTCCTAATATCCAATCTAAACCTCGACTGGTGCAACTTGAGGCTGTTTCCTCTTGTCTTCTCACCTGTTACTTGGGAGAAGAGACTGACCTACATCTCGCTACAACCTCTTTTCAGGAAGTTGTCAAGATCAATAAGGTCTCCCCTGAGCTTCCTTTTATCTGGGCTAAACAACCCCAGTTCCCTCAGCCGCCCCTCATAAGACTTGTGCTCTAGAACCTTCACCAGCTTGGTTGCCCTTCTTTGGACACACTTGAGCACTTCGATATACCTCTTGTAGTGAGGGAACAGTGTATTTGAGGTGTGACCTCAACAATGCCAAGTACAGGGGGATAATTGCTTCCCTACTGCTGCTGGCCACACTATTTCTGATACAGACCAGGATGCTGTTGACCTTCTGGCCCACCACTGCCTCACATTCATCCAGCTGTCAACCAACACTCCCAGGTCTTTTTCCACCAGGCATTTTTCCAGCCACTCTTCCCCAAGCCTATGGAGTTGCTGGGGGTTGTTGTGATCCATGTGCAGGACCCAGCACTTGGTCTTGTTGAACCTTATTCCATTGGCCTTGACCCATCAATCCAGCCTGTCCACATCCTTCTGTAGAGCCTCCCTACTCTCAAGCAGATCAACACTCCCACCTAACTAGGTGTCATCTGAAAACTTGATCCTCTCATCCAGATCATTGATAATGATATTGAAGAGAACTGGCCCCAAATACGAAGCCCTGGGGAACACCCTCTTTGACCGGCTGCCAATTGGATTTAATGCTATTCACCGCAATTTGTCAAGATGGAACCTTAACAAATTCAGTCATGGATTTAAAGTTAACTTTCTTTCTGACATCATCCAGTGACTTAGTCAAATTTGTATTACTTATTCTGGAAGATTCCCATAAGTGGTAACTGTACACTAAAGATTGTCTGAAAAACAGTCAAACTCAAAAAAAACTACCAATTGATTCTGACAGCCCATTCCAGAACTCAAAAATATTACCTCAGTATTTCTTTGGAAAGAGTTATACTACAAACCAGAAGTCTGAGAGATCGTTAATATGTTAACAGTGAACAAAGGAAGGAGCTACGAAGGGAAAAAGAGCAAATGCTGATCGGTTCTTTTTCAGTTAGATTAAATAAGTTCCTTAGCCTCGAGGGGTCAAAGCTCAAAATAATGGAGCTTACGATGACACCAACAAAAAGGAAGCTTTTAAGACACCGAAGTCGCAATGTAATCATCTCATACTTGTATTTGTAAACAATCCACCATACTGTATCATCTATTTGCTTGGAAATCTACACATAATGAATGTTTCCTGGTACTCTGCTTCGCACCTTTTCTCTCATCAACATGTCAGGAATTTATGCAGGGATCATTTAATAATGATAAAAGTGATTCTTTGCATAATATTTCTGTGCTACAAAGAGAGACCTCTGCTATGACCCTCCTCTTCTCCCCCTTCTCCAATATTTTGCATTCTCTTTTATCTTTTTTTTCCTATTTCTCTCTGATCAGCACTTTATCTATCTGTCATACTCAAGTTAGAGGCTGCAGAAAAAGGATTTTTTTCTGAGTGGCAGACTGAAAATGACCATGACCGTCCTCAAGGAAGCACACATTTTGATGCTGGAATCTAGCAAATGTTGTTCTTGTCAGATTTGCTTGTCAGATATTATCCTTGCCAAATACATTCTCTCTCAATGAATTAATCCTCTATAACAAAACATTTCAGTTCATAAAATTTGAACTGATTTCTGTCTCATTTAAAGGAAGAGAGGAAACAAGGAATAGAATTTCTACTGCTAGCTACGATATTTTAGCAATTATCTCTTCCTCCAATGCTTCTGTCTCCTACTCCATCAGTTTTAGAAGAAAAGGATTCCTAGACTGCTGATTTAATCTATTTGATAGAGAGAAATGTGTGTTTTCTGGGGGTGTACCGAGTCTAGCTGGGGTAGAGTTAACTTTCTTCATAGCAGCTTGTGTGGTGCTGCTTCAGATTTACATCACCTATTGCTGAAGCAAGTTTGTACAGCACCAAAGCCCTCTCCCTTTCAGTCTGGCCCCCCGCCCCTGTAGTGAATACATTGGGGGCCTCGCAATAGGTGCTGAGGGCACATAACCAGGCAGATGACCCAAACTAACCAGAGATATTCTGTGCCATATAATGTCATGGTCAGTATGCTCTCTTCTTGCTTTTTTTTCTTCTTGTCTTTCTCTCTTATACTTCACCCTCTGCTGGCAGTTAAACACCACACAGCCACTCACCCACCGCTTCCCCTCCACCTCCTGTGGGAACGGGAAGGAGAATCAGGAGGAAGAAATAAAGCGAAAACCCCAGGGGTTGGGGTAACAACAGCTTAATAAAACAACACAAAGAGAGAAGAAAACAACAATACTAATCCTAGTACTAGTGAAACAATAGATAAAGCGAGTAACAAAAGCCAGGAAGGCTCTACCTGTGTCCAAAATGCCAACTTTCCCTGCTCTGGCCACGCAGAAGCTACATGCTGAAGCAAGCTGAAAACAGGCACTTCCACGCCGAGCCAACTCTCCCTTATATATCAAACATCCCATTGGCTGCTTGGGTTGTTTATCCTGGATGGGACCCCTCCCAGATGCAGCCCCTCCCAAATGATTAGACCAGCAGCTGTTTGTGATAATTAACCCATAATTATTATTCTGTTTTCAAGAAGATTGTAAAGCAGATTTATTTTGAAATGCTAATTGGTAACAAATTATTTCCCCCTCCTACATTCCTGTCCGAGTTTGTTAATTAATATATAGATATCTGGACTTGATGATCTCAGAGGTCTATTCCAGCCTCAACAATTCTGTGATTGATTTGGATGTATTGATAATATAGGGATGTTCAATTGGGTAATACATGGATATTAATAAAGTTATGAATATTTCTACAGAAAGCTAAGCTACAATACAAATGCAGTCATCTTCATAAAAGGAAATAATAGAAAAAAAAAGAAAAAGGCTGAGGAAAAACTCAGTGCCTTGACCCAACACTTTCAGGATTAATATTCATAGGTAATAGTTTTACAAGAGCTTCAGTTAAAAAAAAAAACAAACCAAAAACCTATCTTGCTTACTATAAAGGGACAGCTTGCAGGTCTCCTGAGAGGATGATATGGTCAATATGGTCATTGCATGAGATAAAAGAACTACGTATGTATTTGATACAATATAAATAAAGGATCACCTAACAGAGTTGCTTTTGAATATAAACAACTACTTATATACCCCACCATCCCCTCCTTATCAGTAGTAACATGACATCTGACTCAGCCTGATTGCAAACTGTTTGACAGACATGTTTTCTAGAGTGTAACCCAAGTAAATAAACATCAGCAAAAACTAACATTCCTGCTTCTCCCTATTTCATTAATTTACCTCAGTTCCCCAGTCAAAAATCAAAATGAGTGAAGACTGCTGCATCAAACACAATTTTACCATAAAAACCCTCTGGAGTATTTGCAGGAGATTCTTCAAGTATTGCCATAAGACAGTCAGTCAATAACACCTGGATATCTCCTGATAGTTTAGTCTTCCTTGTACTCTGCAGTTCTCTGTGAAACCAAGAAACCATGTTTTCTTCTGGGAAGAGGAATAATGTTTGTCTAAACAAATTAAATACTAATGACTAGTCATTTTTCTTCTGTGTGTATTCACTTCACTATTTCTCATCCTCATTATGTTTCCATCCTGAGGATAGGCTTTTACATCCTCTTTAGGAGACAGAGAAGAGCATTCACAACCCAGAGAAGGACTGTAGTCATAAAATCATATAATGGTTTGAGTTGGAAGAGTTCTTAAAAGATCATTGAGTTCCAAGCCCTTGCCATGGGCAGGGAAACCTCCCACTAGACCAGGTTGCTCAAAGCACAATCCAGTCTGGCTTTGAACATTCCAGGGAGGGGGCATCCACAGTCTCTCTGAGCAACCTGTTCCAGTGTCTCACCACCCTCATAGTGAAGAACTGCTTCCTTACATCAATCTAAATCTATTCTATTTCAGTTTAAAACCATTAGTTTTCATCCTGTCACTACACTTCCCAATAAAGAATCCCTCCCCATCTGTCCTGCAAGCCCCCGTTATGTACTAGGCGGCCATTATAAGGTCTCCCTGGAGCCTTCTCTTCTCCAGGCTGAACACCACCAACTCTCTTAGAATGTCCTCATGGCAGAGGTGCTCCAGCCCTCTGATCATCCTCATAATCCTCCTCTGGACCCACTTGAGCAGGTCCATGTCCTTTTTAGGCTGAGGGCCCCAGAACTGGACACAGTACTCCTGGTGGGGTCTCACGAGAGCAGAGTGGAGGGGTAGAATCACCTCCTTTGACCTGCTTGGCCACTCAACTCAAAAACGTAGCTACTTCATTCCCCAGTATCTCTCTTACCACTGAGCACCCTCCTTCACACTACATTCCGACGCGCTCTCTCATCCACACACACGATGTTTGGTTTGGAAAATAGTCCGGTGTACTGGGAAGTGGGTCTGCAGAGGAAAACAGATGGCACTGAGGAATTAAAGTCTAAAATATCTATGCTTCAGAGTATACCTGATTAGCTCTAGTCTGAGCTGATGGACTGACTGCCCTTTAGCAGCTGGAGGGCACTAGGTGTGCTTCTGAAATATATGTGCCAGATGATTTCATATAGAAGGAATGTTATTTTCAGGAAGTGTAGACCATTCCCTAAAGCAAATCAAAGCAGGGGTGTTTGGATGTTCGCTTCAAAATTTCAGTCCTCATATGGCCGCTAACAAAGCTGTGCCTACAATATAAAGGTTAATTCACACTTCAGGTTGCATTGAATAGACCTCTGGCTAGAAGCGAGCCTTAAAATAGATCCCAGGACTCTTTCATTTTAATTGTACAAGGAAAATAAGTCCTTTGTCAGGGAAGGGGAAAAACAAACAAAACCAACCAAAAAAACCCAAAACCAATCAAATAAATAGAAAAATCTCAAACAAAACCCCATCATTTTAACCAAGGCTTCTTTATGCTTTTCTAGCCTTGATATGAGGGACTGAAGCAACGGATGAAAAGCTGCAGTGAATATCTGTGCCACAGACAATAGTGAGCTATTTAAAATATTCACATACTAAGAAAGAGTTTGATTGTCTTGTGTTCTCCATGTTTCTACTCATTAGTAACTAACTTACTTTCCATTGTCTTGTTCTTTGGAAAGGTGGAAGAGGAAAAAGGAACAATGATATGCTGCTGTTACATTTGTTAAAGTGTTAATTCATCCATTGTCACCATTTCTGAGATAAGAAAAGGATCACAGGACCTTAGTGTTAATAATAAGTGAAGGAAGGACAGAATCTCAGTTTTAACACGCTAAGAACAAGGCAGACAGTACAATCTCACGCCTTACAAAAAAAAAAAAAGCCAGAAAAACAGAGGAAAAATAAAAGTCATTTTAAATCATAAACACTGTTTATATATTGATACCTCAGTATACTATAAAGTAACCATTATACATATTGATATACTAGTATAGTATAAGTAACCATTGTTAATATGTAACACCAACTACTAGCTCATTTACATGCATATTTTCATCAATTCAGAAGAGTTACTTACTGAAAGGAAATTGTGCATTTAAGAAAGCATTTGAAGAGTCTGGATTCCACAGAAGTCCTAGGGTTATTATTTTCTTTCCACTCAACTCTTCTTTTCCCTTCCCTCTCTTCTTCTCTTTGAATCGTATTTCATTCTTTCAGATCTGTCAGGACTCTAATTTGTTTAAATGACTTCATTCTTGTATTGTGTCATCATATGGATTTAGATAGAAGGCCAATAATTACATATACTGGAAGCGATCTAGGTCTGAAGAGGAATTGTCTCCAAAAGAACATTTTATACCTACACTACACAAAACAAATTCAGTTAATTAAGATCTCAGTAGACAAAATTTTTCACTAAAGGAGGTCAGGTGTCAATCATCAGGTCTCATGCAGATCCAAAACTCTTAAAAATCTTATGGAGCATGATGCCTTCGATGTCTCTAACAAAAAGTTACAACACAGTTATACATAGGCTCCCATTTCTTGATTTGTTGCATTTTTATTAATATATGGACAATCTGTTCTGAATAATCCTATTTAGATCAGTCTGCTCTAAATGATAAATGATAAATGTTTCATTACAAAATTAGCTGAAGTCCTCTTTCAGTGAAGTGTTTCAGTTGTCTTTCTGAGCATCTTTTGCCTTGAGATTCCTACCAGAGCAACTACCCACCCTTCATTTTCAAGAGATAGTTCACTAGGATAAAAGAATTGAGATATATTACTTCTCCTTACTCATTTGAACAGGATTAAATAGAATTAGCCTCCTAAATAATGAAATTTCAAGACATAGTCTGGTCACAGTTCACACAGTTCATTTTTATCACAACCTCAGAGGGAAAGCAACTTACTATTTTGTTTCAAATAAAGAAGAGAGTCTGAAGGACCTGTTTCCATTTGGTTTGATTTTTAAGAAACTCAAATAACCACAAGTAGCAGAGTAGTTTTATGCTGGCGTTGTCCAACTACTCCTGGCTAGGAAAGCAACAGTGATCCAACATGCTGATAAAAACAGAGCTATACCATTTAAGTTTAAAGAGTGAAAGGATCCTTGAGTTTATCCTGTTTCTATTTCACAAGAGCATTTACCAAAATGTTCTTCAAATGTGTTACTTCCATTCAAGTTTTGCCTTCCACCATCAAATGCCTTGCTGAGTACACAATTTCAGACGTTAGGCAGAACTTGATGGTGTGTCGTGCGCATTTATGGAATAATGGATTAGCCACTTACCAATGACCAGCCTCATTCATGTTTATTTGATGTTGAGTTAAAAGCAAATCTTCCAGATAAGTGGAAGCTGCGACTGCCAGAGCTGAAAAAGCTGAAAGCATTACACACGCCAAGCGTTATCACGGCACACTCTGCCAAAAACATTCTTAAACAGTGCAATATTTGTGCTCATTCACATCTGTTAGAAGCTAAAGACCGAGTACAGCTAATTCTTATTCCTAAGAGAACATTACCTCATCAATTATTTCTAGGAGACTTTCAGTTCAGTTACATGATGTGTCCATCAAGATTCTTAAATTAAGAAGATCTAAATAATCTGTGGACATAGCCAAATTGAGACTAGCTGTTCATGAATATATTACTTAATAGTCATCCCTCTCCAACAACTACTTTCCTTTTGTTATGCAGCTTATGTATCTGTACTATAATCTATTGGACAGCAACACACATTCAGGAATACACTAGTGGATCATAAGAGAATATTAAACACAAGAGTAACCAACCTCAGTAAATGAACTGGCCCAGATTTTTCTTGCATAGCTCAATTTGTATAAGCACTACAAGTAGTTCAAGGAGGAAGAAGCTGTAGTTTCCACAAAACTTCTGTATAATAAATTGCTTCGGATGATTGAATATACATGAAAATAGTCAAAAAGGAGAAAATTAGGTGCTGTATGAGACATTTTTTAATTTCTAAGTACAAGGAAACTTGGGGACCCTGAGAATTTGTTCTAAAGGGCGTCGAGGTCACAGGTTAGAATATGCAAGTAAGTCATCAGTCACAGCTCATTGTAACTCATTGTAAGAAACGTAGCAGCAAAATTTACATATTCTTGCTCAAATGAGCACGACTGTTTTCTTCTGGCTGCTGGAAAAAACAGGCAAACAAGATGTCATGGGGTCTCACAAAGGAAAATGCAAATTCCTGCATCTGGAATAGAGTAAGCTCAAGAACAATGCAAGCTCTGAAATATTCAGAAAGGGATCTGAGTATTCTGGTCATCATCACAACCTTGAACAAAGGGCAACAGCACACTGGCTTGTATCAACAAAACCATAACCTGAGTGAGGAGGATTAGTTGCATGTGAGTAGCTCTGCAAAAAGACTTTCACAAGAGATTTTCTCTAAGCAGCTCTCAGGTATTCTATGCTTCCCTGTATTTACTTTTCCCAGTATTTGTCATAGTAAGATGAGGAGCTAGTGACATGTTCTTCCAGAAGGGGAGCTGTGCCTTCACCCACCCTTGGCTCTGTGACGGGGCATCAGTTCAATCCCAGGAGAGCAAAGAATCACACTTGTAATTGCTAAAATGGAAGAGAAGAATGCTTCCCTCTAGAGAGCTCAGAGTGGATTGCTCTTACTTGCATTCAGGTTTTGTTTGTTTTTTTAAATGACTCTAATGATTCTTGTCAGTCATCATATAATGCAACATCAGGGGACAAAGGAAATTCATTTTCAATGTCAGAAAACTGAATAAATTACAGACAGCTGGGAGATTTGTAAGGAGAAAGAGGCGGGCTCACAATCTCTTTAGGGAAACTAGCAATACACTGATCCGACAGCCAGACTGAAGTCAGAGGGGAGGCAGCAAACTGAACCAACCGTGGGGAAGCTGGGCAGGTAAACATGGCCAGAGTGGTGCAACAGTGTCACAATCAGCACCCTCTGTGCTCAGACAGCAGAAAGCCAGCCTCAGAATTAACGGACCTGTTCGCAGCCTCTCAGAACCTAACAACCTACTCTGGGCAAAGGGGATCCTTCTATTCCAAAACCCTCAGTATTGGGTAGTAAGAGCTGTATAACAACAATGTGCTTGAGTAGGTTGATATGGCCATGTGGGCAACCACAGAAGTTGTTTCCTTCTTTTCAGCCCTCTTATTTTTGTGTTTCTGTTGTTCATTTGCCTGCACCAGTGTATGGTAACACCAAGAGATGCCTGAGCAGCTTCAGGAAATTGTCTCGTCAAAGCACGTAGATTGGCACAGCTTTAATGCAGAGACCAGCGTGTATCCCAAGATGTTCCAACATCTCACTGACCCACTGAATTTTTCTCTCCTGGTGTCAGAGTGAACACTTCAGTAACAGATTGCTGCCTTCCAGATTTTGTAGTATCTGTGGAAGAGCCATAAGTCAAAAGGTCTTAAGATCACATTTAGTTCTCATCTCCACCTGTATACGCCCTTTTGTCAGAGTTCAGTAAAAATGTAAAGGAATCTTTAAAAACAGAGAAAATCTTTGGATCCTGAATGCCAGTAGGCTCAAATTTAAGATCAAGCTTTAAATGAATAAATAAGTAACATTTTAACACAAAGACCGACAAGAAAATCTCCATGATATTAACAGTACACATTTTGGGGCTAGAATCATTTTGTCATACTTGTATAACCATCACCACTTTGAATGATACATCCAGAAACCTACAGTATGTTTAGTGAAACAGCTTTCAGTTCTTCAGAGGTTTTCATATCACCTAGCTCAGTGTACACCATACAAGCATTTATATAAGAACAGTCTCCCTTTAGAGCTAAGAGAAAGGAGGTCTCAGAAGATTAGATTCTTGAGCTGAAGAATTCTCTCAAGGAGCTCACCTCTCACCATGACCAGACTTCCTATGTAAACCACACAAGTCTCTCATTTTGTGTCAACTAAAAACCAAGCAATAGATGGTTTGTGGGAAAAGAACCATTTTTTGCTTTGTAAAATGTAGCTCTCTGCAGTTTTACATTTGTTCATTGTCCTCATAGCCCCGTCTAAATTCAGTTTAGCATCCCAAAGAGTCTAGAAAGTCACGCATTAAAATGTGCATTTTGTATTTATGGAATCATGTAACACACACAACTTGCCAGAAATCTGTAAAAAAAAGTCTACCCCTTCTTAGAAGATTTACATATACAAAAGTAGATCGCTCATTAAGATTGCAAAGTCAGATCATTGTGTTGACAGTTACTAATGTATCCAGATCGTGAACCAAAGTCTGCAGCCAACTTGGTTAAGATGAAGAGCTTCTCCCAGTTTATTCCTGTAACCGAATACAGTGATTGGCTACATTCAGCACTTCTTACAGGTGTTTTATGATCTCTAACAAAAATATTTCCATGGCATCAATGACAAAATATTTCTCCAGGCAAAATTATACATTGGAAACTCACAAGTACCCATGATTTGAATTGATTCCAACAACACAGATAGGATATTGTGCAAAAACACAATGCATCATCTTCTAAGCATTTTCTAAATTGTATGTAATTACACGTGGCTAGTCTTTTAAGGAATGTATTATTAATTTGTTGGGTAATTTGGTTAGCTAATCATTGGTAGTAAAGACCTGCAATAACCTCATATACATATTATATAATTATGTTAAGATCATCAGAACAACAGTTTTAAAGATCATTTTATGGGCAGCAGTGTGAGAAGTGCTATTAAGGACAGCAATAGGATTAGCTCAACAGCAACAGATCTGCACTAAGAGAAAACCACCACAGGACATAGCACTAAGACTGTCAACAAGTTTTTGCTACTTGCTTCTGAGGACTTATCATCAGTGTACCTTGCTAATGTCTCAGCCAGCAGAGCTATTACCTCTTTGGGAGGCTTGGATTGCAAGATTTAATAACACGTTTTGCATAAGGATAGGATCCTCAGCCTCACAATTCCTTCCCAGAAGTCCACCAAATTTAGGGGTGGAAGTGGTAAGAAGTTTCAGAGAGGAATGCTCACTTAGTCAAAAAAGATAGATCAACACCTTAAAAAGTTGTGCAGTGTCAGCTTTTTGAAACAAAAATTAGCTAAAAATATGCTACTGCTACTACTCCTATGTGTACAAATACATCAAAATAAGCAGGAACTGTAAAGTTCACAAGGTGAAGTCCTTACATAAAAAAAAGAAAACTTTCCCAAAAATACTTTTGCATCAATTTATCTACACATGATCAGTTACTTAGAGTCTAGTTTAACATGAGCAAGGAGTAGACCAAAACAATGGCCAGGGGATGGGCAAACTGGGAACAAAGGTGAAGGAACTGTGAAGACGACGGAAGACAATAGATGCAGCCACTCACTGGCAGTTTTCATTCAGGCACCAGCAACATTCTAAACTGCTCTGACCCAGCCATGTGAAAACTTCATTGGATCATCTAGATGAAAATGGAAATGAGTTAAACTGGTAAGTTTTTGTTCCGAGAACAAGATCCTTTCCTTATTTCAGGAGAAGGTATCTTGTCAGCGCTACTCAGCCTACTTTTTAACTCATTACTCCCACCTCCTCCATCTCTTATAACTCACTTTGTCTTGAAGGCAAAGAGGGGAGATAGCAAACAAATCAAACACAGAAAGTAGACAAAGTCTTGCCAAGAGCAGCCAAAAACCTGTCACCACTTGAGACGTGCAGCCACAATCCAGTCTTCCTACTGATTTTACTGGCTGTCAGATCAGACCCTGTAAGGAGGAATAAAGAATCGATTCCCCTTCCCACCATTAAGCAAAAGCATAGAAATCTGCTTTTAACTGACTTATTCAATAAGCTTGATGCTTGTTTTCTTTAAAAAATAAAAATTGAAGATTTTAAATATAGTTATTTTCAAATTTATTTGGAAATACTCACTTGAAAGTTCTTGTGATCACGTTTGAATCCAACTTCCAACATCTAATGTGGAAGTAGTAGAAGAAAACATGCCAAAAGCTGGCATACAAAAAGGAAAATCTCAGTAGGATTAGGGAAATAATCAGTTTGTTAATATACATACAAACCCACAGTAGGTTCCTAGTCAAGCTGGAATTTAAAGCAATAATAATTTTTTCTCCTTTTCAGTCAGTTATATTTTTTGTACTTCTCTAGAGATTAAGTTTTCATTTCCTTGCCCCATTCAGTGCAAAGTCTGAAGAATCCAATTGTATTAAATATATGTATAAAGACTGCTTCTCCCATAAATCTGAATTCTAAATCCAGCAGAGAAAGGCTCCAGCTTTCAGTGTGCATTTTGTTTGGTTGCCTTTATTTTTGTTTTAAATATTAAAGCTAAAAACACAGGGTTGTGGGTTTTTTTGCTAATGTTTTGTGAACCAATCAGTCTCGAAGAAACACAGGTTATGCAATATTAGCATTAAGCGAAACTGAAGAGAATACTGCATGAAACTGAAGCAAGGAGAGGAAGGACTACAACAACAACAACATTTCTTATAATTAATAACAAAGGCAGACCCCATGATTTTCATAAGTTAGCTGTGAAGAACTGAAATGGGACCCTACTATGAAATACTACGAGCATCACTTGAAGGAAATACGTGAAGAGTATCTAAGTTACCATTGGTCTCTCCCCATTCCCTTCTTTTATACAAGAAGGGCTTCAGGAATAGATACATTCTAATAAATCACTACAGCAGAGTACATCAAATTAGGCAGAGCTCTTCAAAGATGACAGAAGATAGTTTGCCTTTATCACAGCGTATCTTCCTCAATATAACATTTTATACTTAGGTCTCTTCAGAGTTCCAGTTTGTTTGGGTGGGGTTTTTTTGTCGTTTGGTCTTGCTGTGGTTTTTTGAAGTTTATTTTGTTTGATTGGATTTTGTTTCTTAAACTTCTGGCAACATTCCACTAAAAGTTGAAACAGTCCGTCCATGCATTTTCAGTAAGGGTTATTTTTGTTAGGGTTTCTTTTATTTGGTCTTGGTGGATTTCTGTGGGGGAGGTGTTCTGAGTTTTGGTTTGGGTTTTGGGTTTTTCTGAGGGGGAGGGAGTTATGGGGTGGTGGTTTTGGTTTCTTTTTAGATGTACAATTGTCATCTGAAGCTTCAGGCCCAAACAGAAACTTTTGAAGATTACTGACCTTTTGCATCAGTTTCTCAAGCACCAAGTGTTAAGACACCATCCTGCTGTGAGCTTTAACAAGCAAAGAACTAGCAGCAACCTCAGGCGCTGATTTAGCAGTTTACTTACATAAAAGCCTTTTGCTTCTGCCTTATCAAAGCTCTGGTCTTTCTCTAACATTTTAGACAGCTAGATGGGCTGATTCAGTTCCCATTTATTTCTTTGTTGCTTGGTTGTTCTGTATGCCAATGTACTTAATTTCTCTAAATTTATTTTTCAGTACAGTAGTAAATTCCCTCTTTCCAAACTAAGTGGTAGCTCAGTTTTTTCTACCACCTACAGTCCAATGCCCTCTCCCCAACAAAATTAAGAAGCGTTCTGTTTAAAAAAATCTCCTAAGTTTTAGTTCTTCTTTGAAAAAAAGCCATGAAGTCTCCCATATTGGATCCAGGTTGATAATATTAGCATGAAAGCATGATGCCTCTGCACAAGAGGTCCAAGCATCATTTGCGGTCCTTTATTGGACTCATTCTAGTATGTCCATATCTTTCATACCATAAGAGTTCAAGACTGGACGTGGCACTTTAGGTGTGGTCTCATCAGTCTAGGAAGAGAGGAAGGATTACAGGTCAGGATGCTGTTGGCCTCTTTTGCTGCAAAAGCACATTGCCATCTCACTGTCAATCCACTGTCCACCACAATCCCCAGATTCTTTTCTGCAAAACTGCTTTCCAGGCACTTGGCCACCAGCCTGTGCTGGTGCATGAGGTATTCCTCTCCTGGTGCAGAACTTCGTATTTCCCTTGGATGGACTCAACGAGAGTCCTATTTGCCCACGTCTCCAGCCTACTGAAATCTCTCAGAATAGTAACCATCTGGTCTATCAATCAGTCCTTCCAATTTTGAATCATCTATCTAATACTCATGTAGGCTAAAGCGGAAGACATGAGCAATGAGGGAACAATTACAATGGAGCATTTGAGAACCTACTTTTCTGAATTTCTTTAAGCAGTGAGATTTTCACTGAATAGAAGCTTGTAATTGGGCATGTCAGTTTCACCCACCTTCTTTACCTTGTAGCAGAAGGACTTTCAAAACATTTGCAATAGAGTACAACAAAATTCGCAATCTTACCCAGGCAAGTAAGCACTGTATGTACATTCATATTAAGAGCCACTGAGCAGGTTCTGTTTGCCTTTGATCCACAGCAGTCACATGATTAAACAGCAGTACTCACACCCTTTAATCCATTTCAGTAAAGTAACTAGTAACAAAAGATCCTAAGTAGGTATCTGTGCAAAGTCCATCTGATGGAACAGCCCTTCCTACTTTGGCATTGAAATAGCTGCAAACACATAACATGGTTGAAGTGTAACGTGGGTTCTGCATTTCTGACCATCGCATTCCTCCGCAACCCAAAAATAAAAGCAGTTTGTTGCCTTTCCATCAAATCAGAAATTCACTTGTTCAGCTAAATTAATGGTCGTGAGTTCACAGGAGTAATCATCTGAGAGAATTCTCATTCAGCAAGGTCCCACGCATGGATAAGGTCTGATTGTACAAACTCTACTAAAAGTAATTACTCTGCTTCATTCAAAAACAATAGGAAGATTGCTGCTAAGCATTCCATTGTCTGAAACATTATTTGGAAACAATCAAGGGAAAAGGAAAGACAAGAGAAGAAAAATTGAGGAAGGAACAGAGACATTTATTCAGCACATACCAGCCACCAACAAGCAACTCCTTTTCTGATGATATAAATTCTTCACTCCATGTAATCACACAAGACTATTACAGAACAATACATATGTTATTATCAAGTAAAACCTGAGTAGTCTGAGAAAGAGGCTCCTCTTTAGAAAAATAAATTAAATAGGAGCCTAATGAGAAATGCTGCCACCTTTGTTAATGACAGAAATGAAAACAGAATCTCTGCGTTGCTTGTTTAGCTGTCAACAGAAAATATTTGGGGGAAAAAGTGTCAAAAGAATGTTTTTATTTAAGTTTAACCAGCTTGAAGAATTCTTTTTCTATTCCAAAAATAAGAAAGTTTTCTGTTAGGAAACAAGAAAGACTTAGGTGGGGGGTTTTGTTTGATTTTGGGTTTTGTTGCTTTTTTTTTTCATATGGAATGCTCCATTTAACCTTGAATACTTCAGTATTTCATGAAGTAAAGCTAAATGTTTATTTTATGGGGCAAGGAGAGTGGGGAGCAAGGGGAGGAATCTTACCAAAATGTTAAGAGGAAAATGAATAAATCAGGTTAGGTAAGGACTCCGTAACGAAGATCGCCCATGTCCTGGTTTGAGTTAGAACAGAACAATTCTGTTCAGTGATTTTTACCTTTCAGCTCAGTTCCTTTAACTACCTGCACTTTCAGAAATAAGCAGCCTGTTTTCGCAGGCAGTGCTGCT